>CAIGQZ010032400.1:71534-95457 GCA_903798205.1 Danio tinwini
GTGAAATTGACTCATTTAGTGTTGTGCTGTACTGATCCATGTTACACTGAAGTTCTGTTTTATACTTTATGATGTCTTTTTGACTCCACAACAATGTCTAAAGACCCTCTATATTTGGACCAGTTTTGTTTTAATACTTATTTCTTTGTAAAAAGTAACAATGCAGATATATGCAATTGTTCAGTATCTAAAATTATATATGTTCTTCATGGTTTTATTAGCTTACATGACTTTTTCAGTCATTAGTGATGTATTTGTCAAGGATTTTTACTCTTTGAAATAATTTAGTGCCATTCACAAATTGTATTTTTTTTTAAATCAAAATGTTTAACGGTGTTTTAAACTTTTAAACTTAGTCTGAATCTCTGAATATGCTGATTTGTCAGGTAAGTGGGAATTCTAGTTCTTTTAAAGAAAGCACACGTTTGTTTAAGGGAATAATTACAGTGAAACAAAAAAAAGGCAAATATATTTTTTTGTCACATAGCACAGTAATTACTCAAACTACGTAAGTCTATATTAATCAAATATTTCCTGTTCACTTGTTTATTGCACCTCGTGTAGGTTCTTGCTGAGAAGGCTGGTGTGGCACAGTGGGTGTGTATGAACATTGCACAGCTCCTCCAGGAGGAGAACACCATTCCCTTCATGGTGCGTTATAGAAAAGAACTGATCAACCATATGGATGCTGATGCTGTTCGAGATGTGCAGCAAACTCTTGATGAGCTACGGTAAGACAGTGGAAAGATAGGAAAGTAAATTAAAGACCGATGGGAGTTTTTTTTCTTCCTTTTACAGTGGTCTGTTTGTGAGTGCATCTGCTTTCAGTAACATGCTTGGGTTGGGAAACTGAAACTGAATAAGTATTTTTTTTATTTTGTGTTTGGAGGAAATTAAACTATAATGCTTTTTGGTTATAAATGTCTTGAGTGACAATACCTTTCCAATATTTTGATGTGATTGTTTAAAAATTTGAATAACCTTGGTTAGGTTGATGAATCAAATGTAACCTGTAGAGGGCAGCAGTGATTATCCAAGAGTTAGATGTCTAAACTAGGGCCCACGGGCCAAAGTTGGCCCATGGTAACCTTTGATTTGGCCCACTATTCCATCCGAGAAGATCCTTTAACATAGGATTTATTTATTTTTTTACTGAAATACGTACATTATATATAAATCTTTTGTAATAATATTGCATTTGTTTATATAAAGTAATGTTTTCTTTTTTTTTTTTTAAATATTAGGAAAATAAATTAGGAAATTACTCATAGCAACAGTTTGCTATATTTACCTTCGGCCCACAGCCCTCAATAAAGTTTGTATTTTGGCCCTTCAAAGGAAAAAGTTTGGGCACCCCTGGACTAAGTAAACTATTTGAATCCTCTTTTTAATTTGAGTGAATATGATATTTTCTGTACATACACTACTATTTGTTAGATTTAGTTAATTAAAAAATGAAAAATGTATTATTCAGCATTGCATAAAATGTATAAAAAATTTAAGTATTGGTATAATATATTATAATAAAATATTTTTGAATAAATGCTGTAAATGTTTTAAAAAAAATCCTATAAATAAATACTGAAAGAAACATCAGGTTTAATTTATAATTTTATTATCTAGCTGCTGAACCTTCATTTTTGCCATTACAATAATTAACTGCATTTTAAAATATAGAAAAACAGAAAACAGTCATTTTAAATTGCATTAATATTTTCAAGTGTTTTATGGTATTTTAGATCAAATGCACTCTTGGTCAGCATAGGAGACTACTTAAAAATACTGTCCCACTTTATATTAGCTGGCCTTAACTAATGTGTAATTACACTGATATTAATCATTTGTTACCATGTACTCATAGTGTAAATACAGGTTTTTCTATTGTACTTCTTATTGATTAAATGCATGCATGTAATTAATCTCTGTTAATTACATATTTTAATACATTGTTGACCATCCTTTACACCTTAACCCACCCGTAAACCTACCCATACCACCAAACCTGTCCCTAACACTACCCGTATCCCACTTCAAGTAAACCAGAAGTGTTCTGCAATACATTATGAACACATTTAGTACATTGTAATACTTTTGTTTTTAAAGCAAGTACATAGTAGTTAAGGCCACCTAATATAAAGTGGGACCAATCAAACAATTACTGGCTTCAGAATAAAAAAAGAGACAACATTTTTAGAGTTAATTTTATGTCTACATTTTAGTTCTGTGGCAAAGAAGAGCAGATCTGTTGCTCAGACACTGAAGAAGGAGGGAGTTCTTACTTCAGAGCTGGAAATGGCTTTGAAGAACTGCACAACAGCTGATGAAATAGACCATGTGGTAAGCACCCAATTAAAAATGTTCCCGGTTTACTTATGACTGTAAAATTTTGATTATTTTTTGAGTTTTTGAGGGATCTACTAATATCTTAAACTTCTTTAGTATGCCCCTTATAAAAAAGGCAGTAAGTTGTCCAAGGCCCGGCGAGCAAAGGAGCTTGGATTGGAACCTGTTGCGCTAGCTCTGCTTAATTCTCCACAGACACTGAACCTGCACGCCTCCATCCAGCCCAACACTAAGGGTATATCAACCTTTTTATATGAGGAAACAATTATTAAAAAACATGTAAAGAAATTAACAAATTTAGTAGTCTCTTATTTTTGTTTTGCATACAGTTGAAGTCAGAATTGTTAGCCTTCCTGAATTATTAGCCCACCCTGTATATTTTTTCCCCCAATTTCTGTTCAGTGGAGAGAAAATTGGACTGTCAGAAGGACAGTCACTGATTTATTAAGGCACAAGAAACTGCTCTGTATCTTTAATAAACGCTAGTTTGATAGAATTGTTAATATGATGAGGACTGTAGTTTTATTTTACAGTTATTTTATTACTATTTTATTATTTTTATTATTATTATTTTATTTTATTATTACAATTAATTTACTTATTCAATTTCTGTACCTGAATACTATTAATAATGTACAGCACTGTTTATTTCATTTGTTTAATCTTTGCCCTGATGTATTTTGCAATGCTTGAAATTTGTATTTTTTTTTTAAATACAAATGATTCAATGTCCTACAGAATCCTCCCAATCAACCTAAAATAAGGAATTCTTTCCAAATAAAGCAATCTGGTTAAATTGCATTTTTATTGCAATATTTATTGCAGAAAAAACGAAGTATCGCAAAATCTCGCAGCGCTATTTTTGACCTTAAAATGGTTTAGAAAAAATAAAAACTGTTTTTTTCTAAGTGAAATAAAACAAATAAGACTTTCTCCTGAAGAAAAAAATATTATAGGAATTACTTTATTATTATTAATTATAAATTATTATTATAGAAATACTATGAAAAATTCTTAGCTCTGTTGAATATCATTTGGAGAATATTTGAAAAAGAAAAAAAAATTCACAGGGGTGCTAACTATTTTGACTAAGTACTATCTGTAGGTTAAAGAGATGAGACAACATATTGTTACAACAAAATTCAACAATTAAATGCAAATAACCAGGAGGCAAAAAGCAGCAGAGTACACCCCGTTTTGAAAATTAAGATTTTTACCAATTCCTAATATTGGTAAAATATTTTGGTGCATTTGAACTAAAAAGTTTTATTAAACAGGTATATTCATTAACAAATAGTTTGGTCACCGAATATCTTTAGAAACAGAAAGATAATATATTAACATTCAAATAAAACATAGCAAAACCAAATTACATGCTGCATAATTTCAACCAAGTTTCTCTTGATTATTATTATTATATTTTTTATTTATTTATTATTATTTTAATAAATATATCAAATTTCCCCCTAACATTTATACATTTGGTGTACTAATTTTTGGACCGTTATCGTGAGTTATATTATTAGATTAGCTCCAGATTTGTTTTCAGTACTGGCTAAACTATATATTTTTTTAAATATTATTTTAAAGAAAGATTTGTGAGGGGTGTACTCATATATGCTGAGCACTGTATATACAGTATGTACTGAATTTAGACCATGTCACAGTAAGATGCCTACTAAAGTCTAAAACAGAAGAATTATTAGGAAAAAGGTGAACAATAGTTTTGCACCACATTACCAATATACAGAATATATGTTTATTAATGTTTTAGCGCTAATAATGGCTCCAGTATCATTACTTCATGTATATTTACCTCTATCATTTGTATATTTGTCACCTTAATTTCTGTATAAAATAAAAGATTAAAAGCGTTCAATAGAGGGCAGCAAAGTACTTTAGTTTTTTTTGCTTACACTTAATGGAAGTTGGCATTGACATTACAGCAGTGACATTAGCTGCATTGTTACATTTTTCTAGATACATAACTCTTATTTATATGCATTTTTAGGCATTTATTATGCATAAAGTTTACATTTTATGTGTAAGAGGGAGGGGGGCTGATGCTGTTCTATTGCTTATTCTTTTGAAAGTTAGTTTAATCTGTATAATGTAATTAGTTGTATTACATCTTCAAATGAGAACAATATTATGATATACAGTTGAAGACTGAATGATTAGCCCTTCTGTGAATTATTATTATTATTATTATTATTATTGTTTTCTCCATACGTTCCCATAGAAAGGACATTTTCACAGCATTTCTAGTATATATTTTCTAGAGATACTTTTATTTCTTTTAGTTTGCTGAAACTACATAAAAAATGAGAAGCTGCTATCGCTGGGCGATATGGCAAAAATGCAATCTCGATAATTATTTTCCATATTGAACGATACCAATATATATTTTGATATAAGTGGTTAATACTTCCAGATTTAAAAGAGTATCCCAACAATGACTGAAGCCACAAAAATTTGAGAGTCCGTTTTATGGCATATTTTCAACCGATAAATTTTCGGTGGTCAATCTTTAATATCAACACACTTTAAGATTCCCATTGTTGCACATTTCTGTTGTGTGATCGGCTCTTAGATCAATATAGAGTAAAAAAGGTCCAGAGCTTATCATTGTTATTGACATAAATTTTTATCGTAATTCAATAAAATATTGTTTATCGGCCTAGCCCTAATTTCAATATTATTGCCCCCCTCAGGATTTTGTTTTTCGAATGACTACAGAACAAACCACTGTTGTCCAAAAACTTGCCTTATAAGTCTAACTTGCCTAGTTAACTCAATTAACCTAATTAAGCCTTTAAACGGCACTTTCAGCTGACTATTAACCTATTGCTAAGCAGCTTGTAAAATATTATGTACTCATCATGGCAAGTTATTAAAACTATTAGTATATGTTGAAATATGTTTTGGAAAAAAGTTATCTTTGTTAAACAGCACTTGGGAAATATATATTTTTTTAAATTACAGTGTAAGTTAAAATTTACAGGGCTAGTAATTTTTTGTCTTTATTGATTGATTAATTGATTGGTTTTATTTGCCAATTTTAACAAAAATATACAAACAAGTCCAGTTTGACTAATTCATACATACTTTAAAAACTGTCGAGGATAAAATACACAAAAAAGCCACAGGCTTATTTCCATTGTGGTCCTCTATATTCTTAAAAATGCATGAGCAAATCATAAATGGAGTGCAAACATCCTCAGCTCAGTAACTCGGCACAACAAAATCCTCAACTACAACTGTAAAACAACCACTTTTTAATTTCCATTCTAAAAACACTCTCAATTTGAATCTCTTTAAAACTCGTAGGTAAAACATTCCAAGCAACAGAGCTAGTACACAAAAAAGAATTTCTGCCTGCTTCACTCTTAAATCTATAAGGATAAATATCCCTATTACTCGCTCTTGTTGAATGACAGTGTACTACACTTACTAAAACATAATAATTAAGAAAATATTTTGGGACCATTTTCTTTAAAATCTTAAACACCATCACTAATTTAAAAAATTTTACCCTTTTATGAAATTTAAAAAAAATACTTTGACTATACTGTTTATTATTTAAATGTGTCAGTGGAGGTACTTTCAAATGTAGATCCTAAATTTCATTCAACATTGACTTTGTGAATCTTGCAAAAACTTTGCTATTGCAGAGACATTTTTACCTGTGAATGTTATTATGTGAAATTAGATCTGTTTGTCTTTCTCTGTGTAGGACTGTCAAGCCTGGATGAAGTGGCAACAGGTGTGCAGGAGATCCTGGCCTATATGATCGCGAAGGACAAAGAAACTCTCACCCATGTCCAGTCACTGTAAGACACAGATTGTATTTTAGCAGGTTCACAGTTTATCCTATTTCTTAGATATTATCAATCTGTTTTCCACTTGTCTGTCTGATGTCTTGCTCACCTGTCATTACGCATCAGCCCTTGGTTTTCTTACCTGTCGGTCTCAATTATGATTGCATGTTTAACTGTGGACGCTTGTATGCTCTCAGGTGTGACAGGAGTGCGGTGACCATTCACTCAGCAGTGTCTAAAACTGCCCTGAAAGAACAGCAGTCACAGCAGGCTGATCAGAAGAGCAAACCAAAGGACATTGCAAAGTTCAGCCTGTACACGGACTTCACCTGCGACGTCCAGCGCATCCAGCACCATCAGGTATAGACATTGTTTTATCTTCTCTATCCATTCTTCATTCTGCTGACAGGACCACTATGTATCATCTTTTTCTAAACTTTCACAAATCCCTGTTCCACAGTGGGACATTGCAGATGTTATTTAAACTTAAAATGTCTGGTTTTGTTGTATTTTCTTATCCTGTGGTCAAAAAATAGTTTATTGACATTTATTTTGTCTTAATACACATCATAGGAAAATATGAAGGGGTCATGACTCATGGGTTTCGAGGGACTCTGTGATCTTTTTTTCCCTGACATTTATAAGTCACCTGTTTGGTATTAGTTTAATTATTTGTTTTATAGAAATGTATTAAATTACAAGCTTCATTTTAGATGGAGCTCAAGTAATATAGTATGCTTCATCTTAAACTATTTCAAGTCATTTAAAATATTTTTTTAATTAAAATTTTCTTACAATTACTTAAAGTTTTGCACTTAATATTAAAATAGCATTTTGTCTCAGCCTCATGTCAATTATCAAAAATGTATACAGAATGTTTGAATAATTTTAGTTAACAATAAGAACCCTGGTAAATACACATTAATGTTATGCTACGTTTAAAAAAACATCTGCTGTGGTTTCCTGAATAATTTTTGTAAGAATACGTAAGCAATTGTAAACATATTAATCATCAATGGTGGAAAGAGTACTGAAAAACCATACTCTGGTAACAGTACCATTACTTGACCAATATGTAGTACAATAGGGTAAACATATCTGTTGTAAAATAAATATTACTCAAAGTAAAAAAGTAGCCCTTTTAAAAGTACTCCAGAGTAGTGAGTTTTATGCTGTAAAAACTTTACATGTAATTAGTTGATATGTGTGTAAACGTAACATTCTGTAGTGCATTTAGTTAATGTATAAAGCACGTCGCACACCAGAAGCGCCGTGCAGCGACACGAATTTCAGAATTCCAAACATAAATTTCTATCAGGGTACACACACCGGCACAGCAAGTCGGCGGCTGTCCGCGGCGCCCAGCCACGACTCCGCACACTGTTCATATTTCTGCCGCACCACAGAGCGACATCTGATTAGTTTCGTTTTAAATAGCGTGCGAATGTGCGCGTCTGGTGTGTGATACTTTCAACTGTCATGTGCGCGGCGCATCCGGTGTGTGACGCCCTTAAGGCTACTTCATACAGGTCATCATACAGTAGACATCCTTCTCATCAGTGACGTGCATCTAAACAGTCTCCGGGTCAATGCGTGTAAAGATTTTGGACATCTTCTTGGACACTTTTTGAGTAGAGATAATCAAGTCATCTGGTGAAATGGTGTATACATAATATCAAAATATATAGGACAGAATCACAAAATAGGGCGACGCGTGGCACAGTAGCGATGTCACCTCACAGCAAGAAGTTCGCTGGTTTGAGTCCCGGCTTGGTCAGTTGGCATTTCTGTGTGGAGTTTGCATGTTCTTCCCGTGTTCGCATAGGTTTCCTCTGTGTGCTTCGGTTTCCCCCACAAGTCCAAAGACATGCGGGATAGGTGAATTGGGTATGCTAAAATTGACCGTAGTGTATGAGTGTGTGTGTAAATGAGTGTGTATGGATGTTTCCCAGTGATGGATTGCAGCTTGAAGGGCATCTGCTGCGTAAAAGCATATGCTGGATAAGTTGGCGGTTCATTTCGCTGTATCGACCCCAGATTGATAAAGGAACTAAGCCAAAAAAGAAAATGAATGAAGAATCACAAAATATCACAACGTTAGATTTTTCCAATATCGTGCAGCCCTATTGTGGGATGTAGTAAAAAGGTAGAATCTCAGGTTCTCTGATGTATGTGTCAATGGTGTCCCCTTCCCCCCCTCTCTCAGTTCATAGTTCCTCAGAGTTGGTTGTGGGCCACATGTCACAGTGACTCTGTCATCCTCTTCTCCCTGTATTCGTCTCTCTCACCCCGTTCCCTGTCCCCCCAGTCATTCCTGATCTCCCCCTCTTAACATATGTGACGCGTCCCCGTCCTCGTGCCTGTGGATTAAAGGCTAGGATTGACAGACGCTGCTTCGTGATGACAGCCGCTCTTGGGCTCGGTGTGGAAGGAGGGGGATCGAGGCGCGAGGGTGAGACTTACAGGGACAAAGAGCGAAAGAGTGGCGACGAGATCTGCCATCAAGCGTACAGTTTACCCCGTTGTTAATCCGCTGACGTGGATTGTCAGTGAGTGTTAATTTGAGTTCGCTGTGACCTGTGAGCTGTCACACTCCGGCTAAAATGAACCTTTTCGTGGTTTTGCTTGGGAAGAGTGGGCAATGTATTTTGACAGGAGGCATGTGTGTACACACGTACTTGTTTAATTTAACACATCAGTTGTGAGAGTGTATTAAGGACAGATGTGTGTGCTTGTGGGGATTAAGTGGGTCCGGGAAAGTGGTTGTTGAAAGATTTGGTGTTTTTTGGTGACAATGTTGTTAATGGTCCATGCGTTAATTTGTGCGCTAGCAGAAGTTTTTATTATTTAATTTAGGTATGGAACTATAATTAATTATGTTTTAAAAGAAAAGAAAATTACAGACTTTTACTTTTCTTGTGTAGTTCATGGTTACTTGCTATTTCAATGTTATTATTTGTCAAATGCAAGCAGTTTCAGAGTGAGCATTATTTCAAATCAAATATCACCAAATTTTCCGTTGAATAATTATTTAGCATATTTTAAGGGATGAAAGACGATGGAAGCATTAAGAAGATGAACAACTATAGATAACCTAAAATATTGATAATACAGAATGCACATTTTAAAAACAAATAAATCCTCCTTTTTAACTCCCCCTTTTTAGCTAAAATGTTTTGTAATGTTTTTGTAATCATAAAACATCTCATCATAATCTCATCTATTTGTCCACTTTTTTGTCCTATATAAATCAGAATAATTAAAATGAATAATTATTACATTATAATTTATTTTTCTTTTTTAAATATTTCCCAAATGATGTTAAACAGAGCAAGGACATTTACACAGTATGTCTGATAATATTTTTTTCTTCTGGAGAAACTCTTATTTGATTTATTTCGGCTTGGATAAAAGCAGTTTTTAATTTTTTAAAAACCATTTTAAGGTTAAAATTATTAGCCCCTTTAATCTATATTTTTTTGATAGTCTACAGAACAAACCATCATTATACAATAACTTTAACCTAATTACCTTTTCCTGCCTAGTTAACCTAATTAACCTAGTTAAGCCGTTAAATGTAACTTTAAGTTCTATAGAAGTGTCTTGAAAAATATCTAGTCAACTATTATTTACTGTTATCATGGCAAAGATAAAATAAATCAGTTATTAGAAATGAGTTATTAAAACTATAGTCTTCTCTCCGTTAAACAAAAATTGGGGAAAAATGGCTTGTGAATAATATATAAATGTTATTTTACTTCTATGGCCATGTATTTTGTCCTAATTTTAAAATTGTTTAAAAAATTATAAAATTAATAGTTTTAAATATTTGAATAGTTTTAAAATATGTATTTTCTGCTGATTTGTGGCACGCTGTTTTTGCTTTGTTTTTGTTATTTTCCTTTGTATGATTCTATGAAGTACAGCCTTTTTGAGAGATTTATTCATTTATAATCGCCATGTGCTGTTGTGAAAGACCCTTGAGCTGAAAATCAAGCTTTTATTATTGTTTACATTCATCTGTTTTTATATATGGTCAAGTTAAACCATGTGCAAATTAATTCATCCAACACCATTGCTGAGAATTGTTGCCTTCTACGGCTGTTTACCTGCCATCACAAGCATCAAATCAATCCAGTCTGCTTGCAGTGTTAAACTTTCATTCAATTTTTTTACTTGGCTTCTAATACAGTGCATTTTAAAATTGTAGAGCATTTTATCCAATAATAGACACATCTGTAGATTTCTAAAACTGAATGTCTAATTAGAGGTCTTTAAATAAGTCAGAATTCACTCATCGTTCAAAGTGAAGCAGTAAATAGGGATGACCATTAATCCAAGATTGCCAGTTAGCACTGTTACTTAGAGGTTACTTCTTTAGTAAGCAGCTAGAACTGGTCTTGTTAATATGTGATTTTAATTGTGAATTGATGAGTTTGATCAAAGATTTAAGGGATAAAATTAATGACTGCAGAGAAACCTTAAATGTTGTTATCTTGTTGGAAAAAAATTAGCACCAAACATAGTTTTTATTTTCCTCCTGGTCACTCAATAAAAACACAGTACTAAAATGGATACATTTGTATCAAACAAATGGTGTTCTTAGATTTCTGCATGTTTGTTTGAGCATTTGATAGATCGACTGCAATATAATTAGAGTGTTAAACCATCAAGTGTTTTTATAAAACAAAACAGCTCTTGCTAAAGCAATAGATCATATTTATTTTGTATGGAGAATAGTCATTTGTGTATTTTGAGCCCCATGTTGTGTATGTTTGTTTTCCTGTACATGCAAAGATAGGAAGTGAAAAGTTCATCCGTTCTTTCTGTTTTTGTAGAGGCCATCCTTTATCATTCTGTTCCATGGCGATGCTGTCCCCTTTATTTGGAGAATAAATATTGAATCGGAATAGCTCGTTCTTTAAAACAATATTCATTTCTGTCACTTACATTCCTCATATTTTTCCAATTATGATTTCATTGTTATTGAGGAACGTGATATGTTGAATATTTAGACTAAACTTTCCCCCTTCTCTGTTTTGAAAAAGTCATGTCCCGGACTGGCAGGAGAAAGACTCTAAACCCAAGACTGTGAAAAATTTTGGATTTTCTATGACAAGTGTTGAATTTAATCTCAATTTCTGCCCACATTCTCATTTTTTTCCTATTTATGTGTGAGAAATAAGTGTTATACTGGCTTTTTGATTATTTGAAAAACACAAGTTAATTATATAGATATCCTATTTGACATGTTTTATAGAAATTTGCTCCCCATGAATATAAAAAGCTATGCTCACTTGAGACTATATTCTCTATAATTCTTAATGTATACATCACCATTACACAATATGTCGTTTTCTTTCTTTCTTTATTGTCCACAAGTGACAATTTATATTCACCACACAACCACATCAGCATTCACATTAAACATTTCACAGAAAAACATGCAATACAAATACATTCAACATCATCACCTAGATCACATTAAAATCTCAGTTAACCCTATTAATACTTTATAGACTACTGTATATGCACAGCCAATGATGAACGTCCGGTGAAAGCTTTATGTGACTATTTTTCAATTTGATAAGGTTCCTTTTACAGCATTGATGTTGTAATGTAATTCATATACAATCAGTATTAATAGTCTTAAGCATCCATTTGGTTGTTAAAGTGTAAAAAGAGATAAAAGACTTTTTAAACACAGGCGCTGTCATTAGCAGCAGGCTAGCGCAGAAATTCCATTGAAAATACTGGGGTAAAATGAATTTCCATATTTTAAAGACATGGTGCGAAAAAAATCTATAATTAAATTCAGTGCTTCTTGTTTGGTCTGATACCCACTTTATGTTGTATCTCAGCAAGGCAGTGAAGATCGGTGTTTTTTTTTTAAAGAAATCAGATTTTAAACGCTGCAATTTTTGTATGGGATGACAATTAACCGGAAGCCCTGAGGCTGGCCGACTGATATTAAAAGTCTGTTCATATACCCTATTAAAACCCAGTATTTATTTAAAAATTCTGGTGGCGGTCGGCACAAAGTACATTTGATACACCTATTTCTTTACTTAAGGTTGCCTAAAACGTCTTTTTGATGGCAAGATCTGAAATTTTATGTTTAAGGGACAGAAACAATCTTCAATGATGACATGTGCTTTCTTTTTAATTCTCATTAAATAAATTTCATTTAGTTGTTTTTGTGCTTTACCTATAATTGCACTGGCAATTTTTACTACTTTTCCATACCACGCAATCATGTTAAAACTCACAGTACTTTCATCCAAATTATTCTATACCATCTCCAGAACATCGTTACTTACACCAAATTGTTGTAACCTCCTAATAAGATATAATCTCTTGATTGCTTTTTAAAAATACAAAATTTTCAATTTTATTTATGAGTTGATAAGTTTGATCAAAGATTTAAGGGATAAAATTAATGACTGCAGAGAAACCTTAAATGTTGTTATCTTGTTGGAAAAAAAATAGCACCAAACAGTTTTTATTTTTCACCTGGACTCTCCAAAGAAGGAGTTCTAAAATGTATACGTTTGCATTAAATATATGGTGTATAATTATTATTATAGTTTTACATTTTTTCAACTTTGTTTTTATTGATTTTAATCATATTACAAAATCCAGTGAACACTGCAGAAAATAAGCTTATGTGATATTTCAGAATGTACTTTCCCACCCAAACATTTATTAAGCAGAAATAATATTTAAAATAGGTTATAAAAAATATACAATATTGTATACAAAAATAAAATAAAATGAAAAGAATTAATAAATAGATTTAAATTCACCAATATACAGTGCTCAGCATATGTAAGTACATCCCTCACAAATCTTTAAAATTCATATTAGTAATAGGAAGCTATACAATATTATATTTGTGCATATACTGTACATTAGATTAATCAGTACTAAAGCCAAATGAAGCAAAAAAAATTGAAAAACTTAGTTGAAATTTTGTGTAGTTTTTTTTTCAATATTTTGCTTAAATTTAGTAGTATTATCTTTCAATTTCTGAATATGCTTGGTGACTAAAGTAATATTTTAATAAATATATCTGTTTAATAAATCTGTTTTGTTTAAATGCACCAAAATACATTGCATATATTCATTGAGAAATGGATACAAATATTCATTTTCAAAATGGGGTGTACTTAGTTATGCTGAGCACTGTATGTGTGTATATAACAATAATAATAATAATAATAAAAATTTTATTTAAAAAAAATATATATCTATCCACTCATAAAGTGACCGAAAGGGGGCCACAATTTTTATTAAAGTCTCTGCTTTACCTCTGATTACATATGTTAATTTTTCTAGAGCAAGACTAACAGACTGACATCTCGTTTATCCATTGTGCAAGAACAGGTCTTTGAATATTTTACTACTAAAGCTATAACACGTTTAGCTTGTGTAAAGCTGAAATTGATAAGTTTCTTTTTGTTTGCATTTACTGACATATTTATAGGATATACAGTGCTCAGCATAAATGAGTACACCTCATTTTGAAAATGAATATTTGTATTCATTTCTCAGTGAATATAGGTAATATATATGTGTGCATTTGAACAAAACAGATTTATTAAACAGATGTATTTATTAAAATAATATTGTAGTCACAGAACATCTTTAGAAATGAAAAAATAATACATTTAAATTCATGCAAAATATTGCAAAAAACATAACATATACGACATTTCAACAAAATTGTATATATTTTAGTTTTTTCTAGATTTTTCTGCTATTTTTGAAAATTGTATTTTATACCTTTCCCTAAAATATAAATTTGGCTTGCTAATTTTGAACCATTTTTGTAAGTTATTTTGTTAGATGAGCTCCAGATTTGGCTTCAGTACTGACTAAACTAATGTATATGCACAAGTATACTATTGTAAAGCATCCTATAGAAAATATGAATTTAAATGAGAGATTTGTGGGGGGTGTACTAATAAATAAGCTGAGCACTGTATATGTAATAAACATGTAATATAAAAAGTTTTGGTTACATTTTTTCCAGTCATTTCACAGATCACACCAAGCACCTTCTTCCAAAATGACTGCAGCTATTCTAATTTCATCTTTACATTTTGTGCAATAGTCTGGAATAGTAGGCTTAATCTGATGTAATTTCACAGGCGTAATGTATGTGCTCATCATTTATTTGTATGTATTTTGCATCTTTACACTAGTGTTATTAATAGATTTGCATTAACCACATAAACCCAAGTTAATAATGACACATGTTATAGATAAAAGTTTCATATTTGTTTTGACGTTTCCCTCGTCTCATGCAAAACTTCAAATGCGATAAACATTGCATGAGAAAACTCGAGTAAACAGCTGCCTCAGGGTGTGGAAATGCCAAAATACGGAAATATAATTTTCATCATGTTTCTTGCCGCATTAATTCTCGTCTTGATCGGGCCATTAGCTGTTGGTGGTGGGGTGTGTGTTTGTGTAGGGGGTTGCTGGCATTTGTCAGCTCGCTTCTTCCGCTTGGAGTCCAGATTGATGGGTCATCTTTTCCCTCTTGTTTCCTTTCCAAAGGTTTTCCTCAGAAAAGGTCAGATACTTAAAACTATTTGCTTCACAGCATGTCACTTTTCCTTAGAGGCCCGGTAAAGGGAAAGTGAGCGAGGCACGGAGGTTTTGGTGCGACACTGGTGCGTCTTAGTGACTTGTTTTAGGAGGGAGCGGGAGGGGGTGGAACCGGCGGTGCTCTACCGTGCCTTGCCTTGTGTCGGCTGTCTCTACAGGTTACTCTCTCTTGTTTCAGACGTTAGCCATTAACCGTGGGGAGAATCTGAAGATTCTGACAGTGAAGGTCAACATCCCCGACTGGGTGAAGAATGACTTCTGTAGGTGGTGCATCAACGTCAGGTCAGCACACACCCACAACGCTCACACACCTCTTCATTCTATTTGTTTTTGCTTATTGACTGGCCAGATATGATTGCTTGATAACTGTGCAGTTACCTTTATTCTGTTTGGTGTTAAAGATTAGCCACAGTTTTTTTAATATAGATGCCTCTTATATTAAAATCAAATAGTAATCTTAACAGATTGTAAATGTTTATATAATAAACTTTGATTTTGTACATTTTAGTTATGCCCATATTAAAAGATTGTCTAATTGTGTTTTTGATCTCATTAAATTTTTTGTGAATTTAAAAGTTATTCTAAGCCACTTCTGCTTTTAATACTGATGGAGCTGTTTCCATGATGCCTCAGACCTAATTGCTTAAAGAAATATGTGTTTGATAAATTAAAACATTTTTTTAAAGTTGTAATAAGAGCATACAATTAATTTTATGAGTATTATTCCCATTTTCAATACATAAAATTAATAATAATAGTTATATTTTAGGCTTCAAACCATGTTTACCCATATTTAAAAGCTAAATGGATTTGGATGTTTGGAAGTATTTTGATTTGGAAGTTCTATTTAGCCACAGGATTTAATACTATTGTAGCTCTTTCTGTAATGTCTTGAACCTCATTTCGTTAGATATGTTTTTGATAAATAATGATCAATTGTTTTGGAAGATTTAATCTATGTTTAACCCATTTAATTTCAGTTTTTGAGATTATGCATTACATTTTTTACATATCTAACATTTTATTTTGTTTTGGTTAATTTGGATGTTATACTTGGTCACAATACTGACCAAAAAAACATAAATAGTTTTTGTAGCTCGGTAAGAAATTTTTTTCTAATTGTTCTAAAAGCCCAATAGATCAATTCTTTTTGTAGCACTTTCTGTAATGTCTTGAACCTCATTTCGTTAAATATGTTTTTTATAATGATCAATTGTTTTTGAATATTTAATCTATGTTTAACCCACTTTCAGTTTTTTCTTGCAATTTCAAAAATATGCATTACATTTTTACATCTCTAACATTATAATTTATTTTGTTTAATATGGGTTTTATACTTGGTCATAATAGTGACCAAAACAGCACAGGTAGGATTGTACAGCAATTTAATTGTTTTTAATTCTATAAAAACAGTTATGCTACTAATAGTTATACTATTGTGACAGTTTTCACACACAATTTTCACATCTTACTTCTGCAAGCAGAGAGTATGTAAACTGATCTGTTCATGTGATAATGAAATAATCAAGGCTATAGTTTTTTTTTTCATTTAAAAGTTGAATGTCTTACCCATTTTAGAGCTTCCAGATATAAGAAAAAAGACAAGGTTACAATTATAACCAGTGGTGTTAAATAGAGTGTAAATAAATGGGTATAAATTAGATTTATTGAATATTATCCCAGTTATGTTTTTATGTAAAAACACTTTTTTATGTAAAAACACCTTTTACTTGTATTTAAACGTATATTTCAAATTATATATCCCCCCAAGAAAACTGATCTTTCGGTTCAACTTTGTTCAATCCGCTGTCTCCTTGACATTATCAAAAAATTTCTGTTGCCTGTTAACAATACCATAACAATGAGTAAAGCAGCGCTCACAGAAAAGTCACTTGAAATTTAAGCAGCTTCCTATTTTTTTTCTTACTGAAATATCTGAATTTGGATGAAAAAAGGAGTCAAATGGCAGTAATAATGATTATATCTTTATAAGAAATTATTATGATTGGGACAATAAAATAAATAGATCATAGTATTAGCCATGCCAGATTTCTAGTATACCTATTAGCTACTTTATATGTTTGTAAAGTAAAATACTCTGCTTAATATCTGCTCTTTATTTGTATGTCCTGAAGGTGGAGGCCACAGGGATTTGCACAGCCAGAGCTGATGTCTATTTTGAAGAATGCAGCTGAAGATTCCTACAAGAGGCTCATTCTTCCTTTCCTCAATCGAGGATACAGGTGTGTTTGAACCTGATTTATGTTGCTCTTTTTTCTGTATCTGTTTCCTCAAACTTCTTGTTATTTATCTTGCACACAAATACACCCGATATCCTCTTTTTCTTCTTGTGCCAGGACAAAGTTGACTGCAGGTGCAGAAAAAGAGTCCATCGCCATGTTTGTTCGCAACCTGCGACAGCGTCTCCTGATGTGTCCTGTACGTGGAAGAGTCATCATGGGAGTGGATCCAGGATTTTACCACGGCTGCAAACTGGCAATCCTGTCCCCTACTAGTAAGACACCAGAATAAATGTGAAATGTACCTGTAATGATAAATGGTTAACGTGTGTGTTCTTAAACATTTTTGTTCTAAAATATTATTACAAATACATTTTTTTGCATCAGTTACCCACAGTTTTTTTATCCTTCTGAATTATTTAAATATGCCTTTTTAATTTTTTTTTGTTTTATGCTTATTGTGAACACTCAATTGAGTACAATCATATAATATTTCAAGGTACATTTGAATCTCAGTATGTGACCTTAAGTGACATACAATTTATATGCATTATTGTCAGGTGTACTAACTATACATAAGACTCAAATGTTGTTAAACTATAAAAAGAAATATAGCATAAAAAATTATAAAAATTAAAAGACTATTTACATCCAGGTGGAGAACGCATGTCATAATATAATTCCTTCCGGAATAATCTCAAATGACCATCTTCATTATACACAAGGGGATAACACACAATACAATATGAATATATATAACCATATACGTATACACACATTAGCATATGTTTATCTATCAGTTAAGCATCTTCTATTTGTTTATAGCAACAAAATCAATCATCTTCTAATTAAAACATATTCAACCCACAAATATGCATTCTAATAGTCACATTATTCAGAATTACTATTTGTGCGCTATTTTTTTTTTTGTTATAAAATATTATTACAAACATTGTTTTTTTATTAGTTACCCAGTTTTTATCTGTGTTTCTTATAAAATATGCATGCTGGTGCTCACATTATTGATAATTACTATTTGCGCCCAATTATTAATAATGTATCAATATCAATATTAAAAACTTTTTTGCTGCTTAATACTATACTCTAAGGCCCAATCCTAATTCTATTTTTGTACCCCTTCCCCTTGGCCCTTGAAACAGTGTGTGAAGGGAAAGGGCTTGAAAATTTACCCCTAAGAAATGGGACAGCACTACAAGACCTGCACACGTCATCATCTGTCATTGCGATCTCTTGCTTCATATGAGATCAGACGATGGTGACTGCTGTAGTTATTCCAGTATTGTTATTTTTTGGTAGTTGTCTTCAAGAAATCACTGAAGACATATATCATGTTATCATAATGATCTAATGTGGCAATAAGATTGTTACTGTGCTGTGCATTTACTCCGTGGCCATATTCATTTATGTAAACACACAAAAAACAACATTAATATTATACCAGACACTGTAAAAAGGTCATTGTACTACTAGACTTTTCTGACAGGGTATTTAGTGTCATCGAGTGACAGAATGTTGTGGGACTGCTATATAGGAGTTATTATTAGGGATTATAGATCGCGAAATTTAGCGGTTTTTATTTTATCATTTTTTTAAAGCATGATGGTAAAAAACGAATGTGGTTATGAATATATTAAAGCTATATTAGCTTGTTTGTTGTAAAAATTTATAATAATGACACAATTTTTTAATTTGTACATCTCCTTACTTCTGGGTGCAGCTGTCCTGCCATTGTGGCTGGTGTATTCTGGGAAATTTTCTTACCCCTTTGGTTTCAAGTGTGGTCCTGAAAAATCTCAGTTCGTAGGGGTATCTACCTCTTCCCCTTAGCCCTACGCCTTCAAGCTAAAGAGAATTGGGTAAGGGGAAGGGCTAAGGGGTAGAATTGGGATTGGGCCTCAATGCTGTCTTATAAATAAAAATGAAAATGTTACAATTCATAAAAAAATACAATAAATATATATATATATATAGATGCAATATATATTGCAATATATATATATATATATGAAGTTTAGATGCAAAAAAAAATCTTCTTTAATGAGCATTTTACTCTGCCTCTTATGTTTATGTTCAGATATTTCATGTTGAAATCGCTGAAAAAAACATATTCTTTGCCATAAAAGTGAAATTACTGAATCTAGACAGGAGCCTAAGAAACAAAATTTTTGATGCACTTACAGGCTTTTGCATCTGAACTCTTCATTCATATATATATATATAGTATAAGCAAGTATGAACTGTTTTCGTTAGTATTCATTACTAACATAGATTCATAGTATCAAAAAGAATCAGTAAGACATTAGTTGTTTCGGTCTATCAGCAGAAAACATACTGTAACTAGTTCACATGATCTACCTCTTTACAATGATAAATTCTAGCATCAAAAACAATATTTAAGACAGAAACTAAATAATAAACAAATAATAAAAAAATTATAATAATTATAAGAAACTTTGCACTCATTGGGCCATGACAGCAATACAAATAAATATGGAAACACAAATATGAGGCACAGCAGTAAGTACAGTTGCAATCAGAATTATTAAATCCCCTTTGATTTATTTATTTTTTTTAATATTTCCCAAATGATGTTTAACAGAACAAGGACATTTTCACAGTATGTCTGATAATATTTTTTTCTTCTGGAGAAAGTCTTATTTGTTTTATTTTGGCTAGAATAAAAGCAGTTTTTAATTTTTAAAACCCATTTTAAGGTCAAAATTATTAACCCCTTTAAGCTATTTATTTTTTCCATAGTCTACAGAACAAACCATCATTATACAATAACTTGCCTAATTACCCTAACCTGCCTAGTTAACCTAATTAACCTAGTTAAGCCTTTAAATGTCACTTTAAGCTGTATAGAAGTGTCTTGAAAAATATCTAGTCAAATATTATTTACTGTCATCATGTGAAAGATAAAATAAGTCAGTTATTAGAGATGAGTTATTAAAACTATTATGTTTAGAAATGTGTTGAAAAAACCTTCTCTCCGTTAAACAGAAATTGGGGAAAAAATAAACAGGGGGGCTAATAAATCAGGGGGTTGAATAATTCTGATTGCAACTGTATAAAATATTTTAACATGAACTAGCAAAAATACCTGCTTAATATATGCAGTTCATGCGTTTTTCAAGCTTACATAAGACAAGGTGTTTATTCAGTTTTTTATTGTGATATTGCAATCAGTATGCTTTATCATAATATTTAAGTTTTTATTAAGCAAGTTTTTTTTTGTGGTCTAATAGAAATGTGCTAATAGAAATGTGCTATTTTTTGAGAACATTGTAACAAACCATGTGTAGACTAAGAATAAAATGCACCAAGATAGTTATAATGAACTTTTGCCTGTTAATTGTTAATTGCATTTACTGCACCACATTATAAAGGCGAGTGCCTGATTGGCAGGTGTGATGAGATCACCCATTGTGTCCTCTCAGTGGGTAAAGCTCACGCTGTGCCCTGTGTGTGCCACTGATCGGCCTGGCGGGTGTGTGTCAGGTGGCGTTGCCATGTTTTGCCCTCTGCCCTGCAGCAGCACCACACGCAAACCCAGCTTGACTGTGACAGGTCTGTGGGTGTGGAGTCACGTGACCCGCCGGGCTCTTGAGGTGTCTATTGCGATTAGGCTTCTTCTCTCAGGCTGACAGAAAACGGCAGTCGTATTGTCTGAAATGAGAGGTGAACAAGGTGGAGGCAAAAAATTGGAGGGGAAGCAAATGGGAGTCTCTTGTGTCTTTACAGTATGATGTTGATGATGATGTATTGTTCAGTTGATTTACAAGTTATAGCTGGTTGCACGTGTGCTCTAATGTCCTGAAAAATCATCATCTGTAAAATGTTTTTTGTTGTTGTTGTTTTACATTTCTCAGGTCAGATTGTGCACACAGATGTGGTGTACCTCCATGGGCCCGCTAAAGAGAGAGAGGCAGATAAACTGCGCCAGCTTATGTTCAAATACAGGTATTGTAATCATAATAATGAGATTAGCTATTATTGCATTGGTAGACCCTAAAAAAACAGACATATCCAAAAAAATCATGTTACAGTATCAGTTAGAATTGCTTATAAGGGGTTAAACCTTTTAAATAACAGATTAAAAACTGAAACTCAATACTTCTCACATCTGCAACAGGGTTTCCTCCAGATGTTAAAAAGCAATAAAAAAGTCCAAAATCACCCCCCCCCAATTTTTTTTTTAAATTTTAGGCCTTAAAAAAAATCACTGAATATTTGTTTTCTGTTTAGTCTTCTAATGCTTAATGCAGTGCTTCCACATCACTTTAAAAAGCGTTTTTTAAATTTTTCTCTGTGATGTTTTCATTCTTTTTTTCAGCAGTCCAAACTGAATTTTCTTTATTATAACTAGAAATGACTTGAACATTGTGAAATATAGACCTTAGCTCTCATTCATAATGGTCTTAAAAAGTTTTACTTTTGACTATAAACTAAAAGAAATGGCACAGAAATTGAATAATGACATATGATGCGCAAAATGAGCTGTCATTTAATAAATGATTGTTGTGTCATTCTAAAAATCTCTTTCCATTCATTGTTGTGTGCTAGCTGTCCCATCCACAAATGCTGTGCTTTAGGTGTGGGAGGGGGCTTTTTTATTGATTGATAATAAAAGCAGCATGGCACAAAGTTGTACTGGTCTTCTCATTAATAGGATAATAAATTGAAGCAGGAGGATGGTTTTTGTGCATGTCTTAAACACGTCTTAAACATCTTTTCAGTGATCCAACCATAAAGTATTAGCAGTTACTTTTTACTGTTTACACCTTCATTAAGATGTTGAAATGAGTCTTTGTGAGTGCTTTTAGATTTTGTTCAAATACAGGTATTGTAATCATATTAATAAGATTAGATGTTATTGCATTGATGGACTCTAAAAAAAACAGCCATATCCCAAAAAAATAATGTTACAATTTAATGGCTTATAGGGGGTTAAACCTTTTTAACAACAGATTGAACACTGAAACTCAATACTTCTCACATTTGCAACAGGATTAAAAAGTAATAAAAAATCACTGAATATTTGTGTTCTGTTTAGTCCTCTAATGCTTAATGCAGTGCTTCCACATGACTTTAGAATGCTTTTTTTATTCATCTCTGTGATGTTTTCATTCTTTTTTTCACTAGCCAAACATAATTTTCTTTACTATAACTAGAAATGACTTGAACATTGTGAAATATAGACCTTAGCTTTCATTCATAATGGTCTTAAAAAGTCTTTATTTTGACTATACAGAGAGAAACGTCACAGAAATTGGATATTGACACGAGCTGTTGTTTAATAAATGATTGTTGTGTCATTCTAAAAATCTTTTCATTTATCGTTGAGTGCTACAGTAGCAGTCCCATCCAAAAATAGGTGTGGGAGAGGGCTTTTTTTTTTTTTTTTTTTTTAAGTATAAGCAGCTTGGCAAAAACTTGAGCTGGTCTTCTCATTATAAGGACGAAAAATATCAAAAGAATTGAAGCAGGAGGATGATTAGTATTCACGTCTTAAATCTATTTTATTTTTTTCTTTCAGTGGTCCAACCAGAAAGTATTAGCTGTGACTTATTACTGTTTTCACCTTGAGTCATGAGTCATATAAATCTTATAAAACGTACTTCCATTCATTATTCAAAATATTTGGTAATTTAATTACCAAACAGGTTAATTATAATCTAGTCTAATCTGGGGTGATCTATTATTCTATTACATTATCAGAATTATGTTCTGATTTTGAAGAGTTTTTATTTTATTGAGAATTTTTAGGCCCATTAAAGGTCCCGTGCAAGTGCTTTGAAATGTGCATTTTTTTATTTATTGTTTGACGTAATCTTAACTGAAAACGAAGAGAGGGTGTGACATAATGTAGCCACTCCTTAGCCAATAGTGTTTTGTTTTATCACCGCTCTGCCAGTGAGAGTGGTTGAGATCAAGCGCATCAAATGAAACGCAAATGAGAAGCGTCTTGATTAGGAGGGGACATGTCAGACACTAGAGAGCATTTGATTGGTTATTATGTGATAAGAAACTGTAGTATGGGTTGACGTGAATAAAACTGTTGATCCATTTAGGCGGAAGTGACAAAGTTCAAGCTTTACATGTTGATATGGTTTTATATCTTCTAAACGCGAATGTTTTGGTGCACACTAGTTGATAGATGTCTTAAAACAAACAATACTAGTACTAACATCTAAAAAACTTTATTTTAATTTCATGGGACCTTTAAAAGTGCTAATTCTAAATGCAGTTTATCAGCAAGAATAAAAGACACAAATACCTCTTAATTTCCATCAGGTGATGCCAACATTGCACACATTGAGCAGGTCCAGAAATGCTGGGTTCATCATTTAGAATGATTTCATTCAGATTTAAAAAAAAGATGTCCATGTAAAGGTAGCTGCTGAGTGCTTTGTAGGCACTGTTGGAGTCTTAACTTCGTGGGCAACCTAAATTCCTAAAGTCCTGGCTTGCTTTCATGGTTCAATCCATTTTTTGCCCATTTTTTATTTTTTGATTCAATCAAAATAAGCCATAAAAAGTTTTAAATATGACAAAAAAAAGAGCAATTATAAAATATTTTTTCTTCCACAGCTGTCAAACCATTGTCATAGGAAATGGCAAAGCATGCAGGGAGACTGAGGCCTTCTTCGCGGACCTAATTAAACAGCGTTTCTTCAGCCCTATGGATGTGTCCTACTGGTATGATATTTCCCTTTATTATTATTAATTATTAATGTTTTTAAAAAGCATACTTTTCTTTAGTTTTTAAAATAAATATTTCCTTTTATGACATTTAACTAATTGAAATGGCTTCTTGAACAACAAAAGATACATTTATTTATTTATTTATTTATTTATTTATTTATTTATTTATTTATT
>CAIGQZ010032400.1:95857-112699 GCA_903798205.1 Danio tinwini
TAATTGACATAAAATTAATTTGAAGTTAACTTAAAAAATCTTTTAATAATTGTAATCAATCTTTATTAAATAAATGAAGCATTAATTTCTTTTTAAACCAAGCCAAATTTATTTTAATTATATTTTTTTATTTATTTATTTTAATAACCCGTCATTCCCTTGGGAAAGTTTACTTCCACACTGCACTTTGTACATCACTAGTCAATTAAAGTGCAGCTTCATTTGCACCGTCTGCTATCTGTCTCCCCGCTCCTCAGCTAGTTCAGAAATAAACCATCATATATTTGCCCCCCACCCACTGTCCCGTGTCTCCCTCCCTTCAGTCCCCTTGAGCCGTGTCTCCTCTCCGCTCTTTCGGCTGACTGCTGCTGAGGAATGACAGGCAGCGCCGGCAGACTGTGTGCGGTAATGAGCCTGCGGGATCAGCCGCTCTTCCTTTAAATGAAGGCACGCTTGCCTGTTGAGCTGCTGCCGTTCTTATTTAAGGAAGACTGGGATGAACACTTGACATTTTCTTGGTTCTTTCTGTGATGAGATCTTTTTTAAGTAAAGAAGTTAAAAGTTGTCTTCACACAGAATGCAAGAGTGAAGTCAAGTTATTACTTGTAAAAATACAAACAAATAAATAAATGAATAATAATAATAATAATTATAATTTATTTTTATTATAAGTTTGCACCTTATTTTTAGTGTCATGTAAGAGCAGGTGTGGCACTGGCAACATGAAAGTACAACATCTTTCATGTTGACTTTATGCTGTTGTCAGGGGCTTCAAGTTATGCACAAAAAAGTTTTACGTTTTTCTTTTATTCTTCTAGTTATTTGCCTAAAGCGACTAATATGTAAATTAGGCTAAATGTCTTTTTTTAAACTAATAGTAATAACTGTTGAATTTATTTTAATTTTAAAGCTTTAATATTTTAGTAGATTTCTGTCTGTATATCATAAGAATATTAGTATTTATCACTAACACTACTTAGATCATTGTAAAACTGCTGTATTTTTATGGTCAGTTTGAAAGTTTTATTTTTGAAGTTATTTTTTTACTTTTTTATTAGTAGTATGCTTAATAATGCAATATTAAATGTGATTAATATATCCATATCCAACTTTTTGAAGTTTTTTTGCTCGGAAATGACAAAGGATTGTACGATGTACAAAAGGCATTATTGTGGAAATTTATTTACATTTAAACAAAAAGTGCTGTGTCCCAAACTATTCACACCCTTCTCAATATTCAATAAAAAAGCCCTCATTGGCTATTACAGCAATCAAACGCTTTCTATAATTACTGACACTTTTTGTATGTCTCCGCTGGTGTTTTTGCTCCTTTAACTATCTTTATTGATAAGCTGCTTCTCTCTTAGGTAGGAGGGGTTTCTTGCCCTCATTCTGATCTTTAGCTCTCTTCAGAGATTCTCAATTGGATTTAAGTCAGGTCTGTGACTGGGCCACTGCAAAAGCTTCAAGTTATTAGGTACTGACCAACATGTTTGTCGGTGAAGATGATGTCCTTAGAGTTCAAGGCTTCTCCTTTATTTGGCCAAAATGAAGGCTTCATCATTGTGGCCAAACATTTAAATTTTGTATTTCATCTTATCATAAAACAGAAGACATGAAGTCTTCTTTGTCCAGATGAGCATTTGCAAAGGCCAATTGTGCTTTTGTGTGACTTCTCCTGAGAAGTGGTGTCCTTCTTGGTCTGCGTCTGTGGAACCCAGCGGTTTACAATGTGTGTTGGACTGTCTGCCTTGACATGTTTCCACCAGCAGAGCCCAGATTCATCAGGATGGCCTTGGTATTTTTTTTTTTTACCTCTTTTACCGTCCTCCTGGCCAGCACAGGTGTCACTTTGGCACAGCTTGGACTATTTGGAATGTATAGAACTTTGGATTTTCCCATGGACTGTGACAGTTTGCACTCAGTTTAATAGCTAATCTCATTATTATGATTACAATACCTGTATTTGAATACTTTTGGACATACCACTTTTTGTTAAAATATAAGTAAAAGGGGAGAAATATTTTTTTCCACACTGATGCCTCTTGTTTATCATCTTATTATGTTTTGGAGGAAGCCTGCCATTTTTGGTCAATAAAATAAAGAACTTGCTGGTAGAATAAAAGTAACTTTAAGTCAGAATTTGCCATTGGTTAATGTCCAGTTTTTCCATATTTAAGTGATTTACTAAGAAATGTGTGTATATACTCTATAGTGTGCATGCAGCTTTTTTGATGAGTTGTCCTCTCTCTGAACCTCCACGATGCAGTTGAGTGCCCTAGTTGAGTCTGCTCCATTATGTTAGCAGTGAGATTTACACTAGTCTGGAACCCTAGTGTGGCGCCCTCCTCTGGCCCTGCACTCTTCACTGCCAGCTGCTTTTATCCTTCTAGACTGCTAGCGTGATTTCAGTTGCTTTGGATGAGGAGTAAAGCTGCACATAATTAGGTGTGAACGTGTGGTGTGAGATTCCTGGACTACAATCTCTGACTGGTGGTGTGTTTTGTCGGGGTTGGTAATGATGTGCTTTATGTGTGTTCAAATGAATGTATGGATTAAATCCAAAATATATGGCCTAAATAAGTTGATTTTGTCTGACATAGTTTCTTAATGCTTCTGGGAAATAAAAGGTTTGGGTTAGGTGTTTATTAGGCATCTGCTTTATATTTACTGGTGGTGTGTTTATTTTTATTTTATTACTAAATTAATAATGTAATAATATACATTGTTTTGAAACAGTTTTCCAATGAGGATCAAGTATGATTGAAAGGAAATCATAAGCATACCAGCATAGACATCAAGAAAGCTCTTTTAAGTATTCCCAAATAGGAGACCATATCAACCAGAATTGATCAGATTTCTGATGTTTTTCATAGGTTAGCTTTTCCAGTGGAGTGTTTATTTTTGAAACAAACTCTAATGTCATTGGTCTGATTGTGTATGTTAGTATATTTAAATGATTGTGAACCCTGCTGTTGGATAGACTGAAGCATGAGCAAAAAATTTGGGTAAAAAGTGGACCAAAGGTACCAGGTTGGTTGCAAGAAAGCAAGTTGCAGCAATGAACAAAACAAGGGTGTTTGTTGACAGAATTAAGCACAAGTACACAGACAAGGAGATGACGAGATTCAAACAGTAGGGGTAATAACACAGAGGGAAACCGGTGGTAGGGACAAGGTGGAGCAACAGTGGACAAAACCAGCGCTAGATATGGGGAGCATGCAGCATAAACTCCAGACTGGCAGGACAGGGAAGTCAGGACACGAGATAGGACTGGTAAAGTATAAGACACAAGACAGAACAGCAAACAGGCAGGATAATAATTATCCAATAAAATAATAAAACTAAACTAAATCTAAAAGAAAATAAGAAATCAAATATAAATCCTAGTTAGAAAGAAATTTAGGCTGACTTGGGCAAAATACATAAAACAGAAAACTGAAATAAAGACTTCTAGAATCTTAAACAACAAGAGAAATTAAACAATCAAAAAGACAACAAATAAAGCAACTGAGACTGACAGAAAAGCGGAACAGAAATGGTTATAAGGATAAAAGCAAGAGACTTGCTGCATCCCAATTCGCATACTATTCATCCTAAATAGTAATTGAAAATAGAATTAGTATGTCTCAAATCATAGTATGTCGAAAAGAGTATGCCAAAGGTTCCCGGATGGTTTACTATTTCCGGTCAATATGTTAAGTGTAGAAGCGTCCATCCATACTCTGACCGCAGATATTGCCAACAGTGCATTGCGCATTGGACGTGAAATCGATTAGAACTACAAACACAGTTGAAAAGTGTAAACAAACTACAAACATGATGGACGCGCGAGACCACCCGTCAAGTAGAGAGACTTAGGTAAAGATGTTTGAATGACAAAATATTATATGAATAAATGAATGAATAAATATTGTTAATTAATATCTTGCCCACTGGAAAATAATTAAAGCACGTTTTCTGTGTTATATTTTATCTGCAGCAACAATACTGAACTTGTATAAAGACATGTTTGGACATTAATGTCTGAATGCATAAATATCCAAACACCTGAGGAGATTTCTCTGCATGAAAGACTGGCAGATTAACCTGCTGCTGCTTCTCCAATAAGGTAGTAAATTAAATACGACAGAAATGTGGACGATGTGTGGAGGATTGACAGAGCTCATAACTAAGCAACATAACGATCTGTTAATGAGGAAGTAGTATGTCCCAAAGGTTGCATACTCTTCTGTTACACACTCAAAAGTATGTATTTTTCCTTCACAAAAAAGTGCATACTTTTAGGGCGTAGTATAAGTATGCGGAATGGGACGCAGCAAAAGACTAGAACACAAAATTAACCCTGACCCTAACTCTAACAAACAAAAGAAAGCAGTAGCTACAAGCAAACAATAAATAGACAAGAAAACAAGGTGGAAAGACAGGAGGAGCACACGGCCAACACAAATTAAGGCAAAGCCACATAAACAAGCACAAGAGGAACAGGGAAACATAAAACGTTGATAGGACAAACAAGACTGTCAGGTCTGGTCCATGACAGAAGCCAAATTAATTAAACCACAAACAGGACATAATGTCTTATGATGTGATTATGAAAAGGACAGAAAGCTCAAGCATCTTCTCTTTCTCATGTAGTATTGTTTCTTACAATGTAATTTAGGTGCAGGAAATGTGTCTCATTACAGCAGATCTTTATTTTTGTGTTTGGAAGAGGAATTCCTGAATTCCTTTGTACTGTTTTTATTACATAGAAATGAGCAAAGTGGCAATTATTCCTCGGGTGTGCATTATTTTCTATTAATTGTATGGCCTGGATTCAATAATTCTGCTTATATTATGGTTACCACACCTAAAGATGCTAAAGATGATGAGTTTTAGAACATTTGTCAGGTTTCTTTTTTTTAAACAGCTTGGGCCATAATGCTTTATTTTATTACATGTTCAAAAAATGTTAAAATGTTGTAGTGTAAGGAATGTGTAGATAAGGTGCTGTTCTGACTCTGGTCGTTGCTGCTGTTCGGCCGTGACTTTGCCTCTCGCCCCTGAAGGACAAAATGACATGTATCTTGGTTAACGAGGGAGCCTGTAGTGTTGCTGACTGTCAGGACAGTGATCCTGATACTGAGCTGTGGCTACAGACTGATTGGACAGACTGAAGACCAGCCTTCTGCCCTCAGGCTGACTCTGTGCCACCAGCCGGCCAGTCACTGGCCATTAGACTCACTGAAATACAGGAGATCTCTTTTCCTCTCTCTCTATTTTTGTGTTCCCTTTACTACACTGTTGCTGGGATCAGCAAAAAAAATCCCACTTTATGCAAAATAAGGCATTTTGGAATTGCCCTTACCAATGACAGATGAAATGTCAGCATAGGTCATTAAAAAAAAACTTTACTGGCTTTATTTTAATTCTATATTTATTTATTATTTAAGAAACTGGAAAATAAGAAAACAAATCTTACACCCCATATGATAAAGTTAAATTAATAATAATAATTATTACTATTTTTCTTGTAAAAAAATACACCAGTTATTTACTACTATATGTATTTTTGTGTAAAAAGATTAATAAAGAATTAATATTTTCTATGTAAATGTACCAGTAATCTCTTATTTACACGTTTGTAGAATCATTTTTATAGTAGGACAGTAATGACTATTATATAAAAAAAATCATATTAAATTAATATTAATATTTTTCTTACAAGCATTTATGTATTCATTGTATTTAAGTATTTATTTTCCATATATATCCATATAAAACAGCCTGTATTACATGGCCTTTACAGTCAGCTTGCTCCTGGTAAAGTGAAATCACTCTTTGCTGGAAGGGCCTGGATGACTAGAGTTTCTTCATCAGGGAAGTTTTTCCTCAGAGGAGGATTCTGGGTAGGGTGATTAGGACGGTGAGGAATGAGGAGGAATATTTGCCAGTCACAGGCCCAGGGCTAATGGCTCACTGAGGGATAGATGTCCGCTTCACAGAGGACAGCCAGAACCACTGGCTTCATCAGAAACTGTCTTGAGCCCTTCTCGTCTTTTGATTGACTGCTGCTAATATATTGAAATTTATGCTAATGTCTGTGTTTGTTTGACAGCAGTGGTTCTTTGATGTAAATGTGCCATCTTGCATTTGCTCTAAGATTTATATTGCTTTAAAGAGCAAAGCAGACAGGTTATCAAATGGGTATACAATTCTGACAGTATGATAACCTTGGATAAAAATACCATGGTTTCACAGTATCACGGTATTGTGATTGCTGCTCTAAAATATGTTCATTTTTAGGTAAAAACTACTTTTTTCTTCCATTGAAGACGATATATTTAATAAAAAAACATTTCACAGTAAATATTTTGGCACAGTTAATATGACAGGCTAAATAAATAAAATTAATCTTTGACAGATTTCTTTACAACTTGAAAATGCATCTTTGCGCATCTTATCTTTCTTTTATTTGGATATGAAGGAAGTCACTGCACATTTCAGGTCCATAGCATGCTTGTATGTTGGTGCGTAAGCGATTTGTTTCTCAAATGTTTCCTGAATTGTGGGCTAACCAGTAGCTTTTGATGTGGAAATACTGTTTCCTTAAAAACTGTCATAAAAAACACATAAAAAACAAACTTACATGAACCGTAGGAGCAGTATAACAGAATTTTAGCAGTTTTAAAACCTTGACTTTTCCAGATCGCAGTGGACCCTAAACCCGGTTATCGTCCTATGCCTATTATCAAATTATTAAGATGTCTGTTTGATCTAGAAATCATACAAATAGATACAGAACAGTTAGAATTATTGTTTAGTAATATATTTGTTAACAAATACATTAATCAATTATTCTATTACAGTGAATTTACCACAGTTAAATGGAGATAATTAAGCACTGTATTCAAATGATGACCACAATATAAGACAATGGTGTTGTTCTGTAAAAACTGTAGTATAATTACTATGCTATGAGCATTTAAAGTAATTTAGCTTGTTTATCTAAATCTTGGCAGTTTGAAGAGAGGTTCATCCTATTTTTTTATGTACTCACCTTGAGAATTAAAAAAGGATCAACTGATCAAAAGATAATTAACTTCTGCTTGGCCACCAACTATATCCTGTGATATCACCATAAATAACAGTGGTGTGATCAGTCTTGGCTGGTCCCTGTAGCGTACAATCACACCGGTGTGATTAGAATGTTCAGTACAACATTAATCAGCTGATAAATTCAAAACCCTCCTGGAATGGCTGATTCCAAGCAATGAGCTATTGTTTGCTTATGTTGCAGACATTTAAATACACAGACTTACTAGCAAAACAAACAAAAAAGGGCTTAATAAAATGCCTGCTAATTTCTATCGAAGACGTAAATAATAAATATTTTTAAACATAATATTACAATGTGTTATTCAAAACACATACACACTGTTTAGGTAACTAGAACATTTACTCTTTAATACAATCTAATATTGCATTACATTTGAAGAAAATGTATATTAAAATTATATGATATACAATCTCTTTTCGTACTGTAAGAATTTGTCATCTTTATGTTATACGTTTATCAAACATGCCAACTTACTGTGAGTACTTTCTTGCTTTTAAAATGAAGTTTCCAGAAGAATGGACTGCAGTGTCATTCTCAATCCACACTGTGCTGATTGATCCAGGGCAGCCAAGCATAAGATCAAGCACGCGGTCTGCTTGAAAGTTTTCATTGCCTTAAACCCAGATGCCAAATTCCCATTTGTCAATTTCTAATCTAATGATCTCTTATGATGTCAGAACAACTGGAAGCAATCCCCACCAGTGCAATTTTTTACATGCTGCACATTTCATGCCTCATTTACTTGTGTTTGGCCGTTTTAGGTTGTGGTTTATAGTCCTTGGAGTACAGAAAAAAAATGTAGGCAACATCAAAACACAGAAAATTCAATTGCACATCTGCATATATAATCTGGGTTTCCAATAAACTGGTATTGAAAAAGAATATGGAAAAAGTGCATTGAATTGCTTGATCCAGTGTGAACCAACAAATCACCAAAATATTAATAGTTGAGATAAATGAGGTTCTTGTGTTTTGTTTTTTCCACTGCAGAAACACCATCTCTTTTACACTCACCGCAGATCACTCACTATTTTTATAAATGTTTGGAGAAGCGCTCACAGTTGTGCGTTTTTTAGAACAGTGCTCACATTTCTGCAGGAAGAAAAAAAACTTTGGTGAACACACACATTAAATGCACCATATACTGCGTTGGTCAATAAGTTAAAGTGTTCTCTGATATCTACATAGTAGGATCATGGCTTAGGTAAGTTAGAAAATTCTCCAGAAATTATTTTATATGCTCATGTATTACTCCATTATAACCCTGCAACAATCGGAAGGTCCATAATTGACCATATTTGGGTCGGTCATCAATATTAATTAGCTTTGCTCTGACGTTTAGCTCTGACACACACACACATACACACACACACATACACACACACACACACACACACACACACACACACACACAAACGAAACACAGACACAGCTTGATGTACGCTGAACAAGGACAATATAATAATAGTTTGTCAAAAACAATTTTAACAAACGAAGTAGATGCCTAGTTAAATATTTTTAACTTAACTTTTAACTTTGCTCATGAGATCTGTTGTGGTTAAAAGCTTAATTAAAATTAAACTTGACAAAAGAGACCGATAGAGATTTGTTGAAACATACGCATCACATTTCACAATAAAAATGATAAATTAACATTTATTTAAAAAAAAGTTAAAATAAATCAGTTATTAGAAATGAGTGATTAAAACTATTATGCTTAGAAATGTGTTAAAAAAAAACTTCTCTCCGTTAAACAGAAATTGGGGAAAAAAATAAACGGGGGCTAATGAATCAGGGGGGCTAATAATTCTGACTTCAACTGTATGTATATGACACAATATATAAGTTTACAGTACTCAAACCATTTTGTTTCAAAACTTAAATGGTTTGGCGCAATCGGTTTTCTCAAACTGTTTGAGTTAACTTAACTTATCAGGTTTTACAGTGTGCAGATCTTCCGAATAGTCATTGTATGTGCGTTTTGATGGATGAATGATGTTTCCTGTTATTTGTTTTTTGTTTGTTTGTTAAACCCATATGAACTGTACTGCCTAATCTTGGCTAGGACGCTCTTGTAAAAGAGATTTTTAATCTCAATGTGCTTTTCTTGATCAAATTAAGGTTATAATATTAATAATAATAATAAAAATTCATAACAAACCATACAACTGAATACAGCTGAATTATTTAGCTTTTTTGAATAATGCAAATAATTATTGGTTTTGTGGGCCAGGGTCACATACTTATCAGTGTTCTATGATTGTGTGATGTTTTTTTTTTAAATACTGAACCTCAGATTATATGTTACTCATTAAAACATGATTTTACTCCTGATAAATTAACTTTAATAGGACTAAGCAGTGACCTTGAAATGTAGGAAGTCGCACGTGTTTCTCTCATTGAGATTTTCTCCACTGTATACCCCAAACCCCCTCTACTGGTTCCTTCACACTATATGAAAAGCTGTCCAGCTGACACTCTCTTTGGGTGTTTAAGAGGGGAAGGGGTGTGTGGAGGGGGGGTTGATGAACATCTGCCACCAGTTTGACGTGAGTGACTGTGAGGTTTTGCTCTTTTCAGACTTGTGTTGTGGTGGCAGCTTGAATGTGCTGTTAACTGCGCCTCCACACTGACTAGGCACTTCCAACCCTCCAGCACAGAGCCTGAGACTGACGGCCTCTGACACCTGCCATTTTGGCCCATTTCTAGGCAAAAAATGTCAAAGTGTTTAGACTTGGCATTGGTCTGATATCTGATGTTTTTTTTTTCTCTCTCTGTTTTGGGAACCCCTTGGGTCAGCTGGTTGTGAGTAATTGGCCAACATTAGTTTTGTTTTTAGGAATGGCCTTTTTGGTTTTATTTCTAAAATAGAAAAAGACGAGCTTCAGTACATTTTGTCCTCTTAATAAAAATAAATGGATATATAGTGCTTAGCATATATAAGTACACCCCTCACAGATCTATCTTTTGAATTTATATTTTAATAGGAAGCTATACAATATTATATTTGTGCTGTACATTAGATTAGTCAGTACTGAAGCCAAATCTGGAGCTTATCTAACAAAATAACTTACGATAACGGTCCAAAAACTAGTACACCCAAATGTATATGTTGTAGAAAAACATTAAATACAAATTTAAAAGCAAAAAAAAAAAAAAAAAATTTGTTGAAATTTTGTAAGTTGTACTCTTTTTGCAATATCTTGAGAGAGAGAGATTGTTAATTTTTTTTTTTTTCAAATTTTCAATTTATAAATATTATATTTTTCAAATTTACAATTTATATCTTTGTGTCTGTTGAAAAAAAAGTTCATTAAAAATACACAATTCATTCATTCATTCATTCATTCATTCATTTCAATATATCCTTATGTTCCAAAGTGTATTGTCAGTAAGATTTTTTGAAGCAAACTGATAATTTTATTCATAAAGGAAAGTTCTGCTTTACCAGCAATACATTTTATTTTAAAACATATTTACAGTGTTATATTGTTATATCTTAGTGTTTTATATTTAAACTTGTAGTATTACTTCATTATACTACTGTTTTTAATATTTACTGCTTTTACTATAGATAATGCAGCTTTTGAGAGCATAAAGCAATTTAATTTGTTACAATAGTTACGCAATATCCATTTTTTTTCTGTCCAATTGTTTAACATTTAAAATGGAATAAGATTAGAGCAATCTTGTATTAAAAAAAGACTATTTTAAAATGTAAAAATAAAAGAGCTATCTATCTATCTGTCTGTCCGTTCGTCTATTTATCTTGATTTTCAGAGTAACTTTTATTTTATGTAATGAATGGAATTTGTTATTAATACGATTGTAATTATTTTGATTATTGTAATTATTCATAATAAGGAAATAATTAAATTATTATGCTGTATTTTATTTTATAACTACTCAAGAACATTTTAAGGGTAAATTTTATTAACATGAAATTAAGAGAATAGTATATGATAGCATTCATAAACTTTTCTAATGCTTATTAACAAATTGGTTAACACAACACATTTACCGATACAACTATTGATCTTTAAACTGTATTTGTAAATACTGTAAATAATATTATGGTTATTGCATTTAAATTATAGATTATCATACAATTTTTTTTAAATTAACAAATAATTTGCATGTAATTTAATAATGTAACCACTCTATAATAATAATAATAATAATAATAATAATAACAATAATATTATTAATATTAATAATAACATTAATATTAATATTAATAATAATCTGTTATAATTATACATATTACCTTAATAATAATAATATAATATTAATATAATCAATAACAATAATACTTATTATGATGCTAATAATAATAATTATTATTATAATGTTGATATTAATAATAATGTTAATAATAATAATAATAATAATAATAATACTAATAATAATATCAATATTGATAATAATTAATATGATCAATAATAATTATGAATAATAATAATAATATAAAAAAAATGTTGATACTACTACTACTACTGCTTTTAATAATTAATAATATATCAGCAAAATGACCAGAAAAATATCTATGTCCAGGCTCTACTGCATATGAAAACTCCTCTCTATTCACACAATTAGGCTTTTCTTCTCAAGAACACTGAACTTCTATCCTCAGCTTTAAAGACACTGCGAGTGTATCTGTTCACCCTGTAGATGGATCTGATGAATGTGTTTAATTAGAACATGTTTGGAGGGCAAGTATCAAAGATTGTCTCCATCTCTGGGTGTCAGCCGGTGGTCATCAGAGAGTGGGGGAGTGAAGATGGACCAGCCTGGAGGACCATGATGAATAACAGTGACAACCATAGTTACTTTTACAGTTGGAGGCGGCCCGGCCGTGACTTTGCCCACAGACTCTTACAGAGACATGATAGTCCCCAGAGTGCGAGTGGATTTGGGTGTGAGTAATGGAGTGACCGGCAGACCTCGCAGGCTGCTTTTGTCTTTGTTCTGTAGTCTTGTTGTCCACTTGAGCTGGACTTTTACAAGTTCAGCCGCGCCTTTTAATGAAGAGAAGATGTGATGCATATCTGTGTCAGAAACGGTTCAGGGGTTGCTCACTTTAACCCTCACAGGCTTCCTGATTCATTTAGATGAGGTGATGATGATGTTTTCAGTACTGTAGTTGCTGTCCTGCTCTGTTTGACACAATGCAAAAACAGTCTGGGCATTTAAAGGCTCCTCACTATAAATTTATTTCTTTTGATAATAGTTGACTAAGAGTCCATACTAAATCTAAAAAATTATATAAGCTATAGATGTTTAATTATATTTAGTTTATATATTTAGTATATTGATATGATATTTAGCTTTAAAATTGTCTCGTAATAAATAAAACAAATATAAATAAAATAAAACATATCAAGGGAATAAAATATGAACATAATATTTCTGTTAGATAAAAAATGAAAATATGAGTAAAAAAATCGAATTGTTGTTCTTTTAGTGGTAAAAAAAGAAATAATAAAGGAATGAAATTGTACTAGTCCATTTAAAGTCAAAGAAACACAATAGTGTATTAATATTATTATTACTATTATTAATAACAATAATATTTAATTGTACAATTATATTGATTATTGATATTGTTATTATTTTGAACTATTGTATTATAAATTAATGCAAGTATAAAATATATTTGTTTGATGATGATGATGATGATTATTATTATTATTCATTCATTCATTCATTTATTTTCTTTTCAGCTTAGTCCCCTTTATTAATCTGAATGAATGAACTGCCAACTTATCCCACAAATGTTTTACACAGCAGATGCCCTTCCAGCTGCAACCCATCACTGGGAAACATCCATAGACCCTCATTCACACAAATACACTGCGGATAATTTAACTTATACCCAATTCACCTGTATCACATGTTTTTGGACTTGTGGGGGAAACTGGAGCACCTGGAGGAAACCCACGCAAACACGGGGAGAACATTTAAACTCCACATAGAAATGCCAATTGACCCAGCCGGGGCTCAAACCAGCGACCTTCTTGCTGTGAGGCGATTGTGCTACCCACTGCGCCACTGTGCTGCCCATTATTATTATTATTATTATTATTATTATTATTATATTTAACTATTTTATAACAAGTTAATATAAATATAACAATACTATTTTTATAAATGCATATGATGCACGTTGTTATTATTATAATTTATCATTATTATTATTATTATTATTATTATTATTAGTAGTAGTAGTAGTAGTAATAGTAGTATTGATAGTAGCGTGTTACTTAAATATTTTTACAATTTAAAAAAAAAATATTTTAACCTTCCATCTTTTTATTGCTTCAATAACAATTTGCTTCATTAAATTTGTTACTATTCCTGTTATGCCTGTCATTTTCATATGCATGCAGGTTTTGTTTGGTCATTTATCCAGGCTGGCATGTGTTTCTTTCTTAACCAGTTAATAATCTTGCTAATAACCTGCTCCACCTTGACCTCAGGTCATATGCCAGTGTTTGTTAGTACTCTCTTTAAGCCGATGTGTGAGCTGTGGGAGGCAGAGGATGGAGGGCGAAGGGGTCTGATGAAAAAAAGAGGACGCCAGTCCAACTGGAGGTCCGTGTCACAAAGCCTCTGCATCCTGTCAGTAGGATGATGACACTAATTGGCAAAGTTACCCAAGCTGCCCTTGGGTACCAGTACAGAGGCAGTGTCTGTAATAGAGGCAACGGTGCTGATCTGCCCTAATTCTTTTATGGTCATTCTGTAAGAGGGTGATAATCATGTGCCGAGGACATTTAAAGACCTCCTGCTGATGTTTGCAGAGAGATGGCCGATTCACAACTTTGGTTGGGCTTGAATGAAAGTGTAGATGCAGTTACAGAGTCAACACTGATATTACATTTTGTTTATTTTTAATAATTATATTTATTTGATGGTTTTTTCATACTTTTTAGTTTGGATGTGCATGTTGAGTAAATCCAAGAAATTATGTTGTGTTTGGGTTCAGAAAATATGCATGAAATACTTTTAATTTAGAGGGAAAAAATAGATTGCTTTAAAAATTACTATTGCATATCTATAGTAAAAATAAAAATAAATATTGCTAAATATTTACTTTGTCTGTCTGTCTGTCTGTCTGTCTGTCTGTCTGTCTGTCTGTCTGTCTGTCTGTCTGTCTGTCTGTCTGTCTGTCTGTCTGTCTATCATTGAATTTATCTTGTGAGTTTTGTTATGTTTGTTGCTGTTAAAGGTTGCATGATAATGAAAAAGTATGTTTGAAATAATGTTTATTAATTTGTTTAGTTGTTTTTGCAAAAGAAAATGCATGAAGTGACCTTTTAAAAAGTTAAAATATGACTTAAAACATGCTTAGTCTTTATCTAGTGAAAATATTACTATGTAATTATGATAATTGTTTTTGTTTTACTTATTTTTCATTTATCTTGTCTTTTTTATAATATTCATTTTTTGTTAACTTGATTATGTATATACAAGTAATTTCAGTTAAAACTGAATTTTGTTTATTTATTTCAATGTATAACATTTATTTTTTATATATTAATTTATTATGTTAAATTATTCATTATTTACTTTCTTTCCCAGCAGTTTTTTCTGCTCTCTAGAGCATTTAATTTTGGGTAAAGTAAATAACGTTGCAAGCATGTTTAGCATTGAGTCCTCTAGATGGCAGTGTTTGCCTATGTTTTTGGATTTTCGTTGAGCTGTAATATTACCAGATCATTTTATTGTACAAAACGTTTGAAAACCAGTTTAACTGGTATTATATGGGTATTTGTAGTTTCAGATAAAGAAAGACAAAAAAGAGCCATTGATTGACCATTAAGTAATTGATATTATTTTACTCCTATTTAATTAGTAGCCGTAATAGTAAATAATTAGTGTGTGTGTGTACTGTTTAAGCTAAACTACTTTTTGGACTTTCTGAATACTATTCCAATCAAACTGTTTCATATGTACAGTGTGTGTGTGTGTGTCTGTCTGTCTGTCTGTGTCTGTGTCTGTGTCTGTGTGTGTGTGTGTGTGTGTGTGTACACCTGTGTCAATAACAAACAGAAATGGGCGTTCATTTTCCAATGAAAAAAGGACTCTATTGCTTGTTTGTGTAATTACACACATCTCCCCTGCATCGCATCTAAACCAGTGTTTCCCTATTGAAACACACACAAAGTTGATGTCTCCATTATCTGACCCATCTATTTCAGGTCTAGTAATATTCTAATAGTTGTATTCAGGTGTTTCTTATAAATGTTTAGTGCCTCCACGAACAAGGATAAGAAACACTGCATACACTTCAGTACCTCAAGTATCCATTACAAGCTTTCTATGGAAATGTATTTAAATACAGTCTTTGGTCTGTCGCCTCGTAGACGTACTGAGGGAGCTTCATAAGTTCAGCAGGGTCTTGGTGAGGTTTTCTCTCTGATTTCCTTGGAAAGCTGCTTGAGTGTGTCTTTGTTGTTTCAGCATAACAGATGAAGCAGGCGCGTCCATCTACAGCGTGAGTCCTGAGGCCGTTAAAGAGATGCCTGACATGGATCCCAATTTAAGGAGCGCAGGTGATTTACATACTCCTTTTCTATGCACACATACACACACACACAAAACTAGTGATTCACTATTATATTTTTTTAGTGCTGGGCAACGATTAATCTAAAATATATATGTATGTAATACAAATTATATATAAATCTAAATATCTTTAAGAAATTTTAGAATTTTGTGTTTGTGTATGTGTTTGTATCATATACATACTAAAAATAGAAAATACACACACACACATATATATTATGTCAAAACAAACTATTGTTTTGGATGTGATTAATTGCGATTAATCTTTGCACAGCACTAGTTTGTTTTTTTATTTTGTGTTTTTAATGTCATATGCTAAAATCAACAGATATTTTTGAATTCAATGTCATATGTAATGCAGATATTTGGGTATTGAAATGTATAGACAACAACAGAACTCTTTACATGCAAAAAGATGTAAATATGGGTGTCACGGTGGCGCAGTGGGTAGCATGATCACCTCACAGCAAGAAGGTCGCTGGTTTGAGCCACGGCTGGGTCAGTTGACATTTCTGTGTAGAGTTTGCATGTTCTTCCTGTGTTCGCGTGGGTTTCTTCCGGGTGCTCCGGTTTCCCCCACAGTCCAAAGACATGTGGTATAGGTGAATTGGGTAAGCTAAATTGTCCATAGTGTATTTGTGTGAATGAGTGTATGTTTCCCAGTGATGAGTTGCAGCTGGAAAGGCATCTGCTGCGTGAAAACATATGCTGGATAAGTTGGGGGTTCATTCCGCTGTGGTGACGCCAAAATAATAAAGGGACTAAGCCGAAAAGAAAATGAATGAATGAATGAATGAACTAAAAATCCATCCACACAATAGGGATGCACTGCAATAGTCACATCGCAGGAACTTCATGTCATAAATGTCATGTAGGGATTATTGTTGACCGGGAGCCACAGTTTGGGGTGCATGCAATTTGTGGATTAATTGCGCAATTAAACTTTTTTTTTTGTTAAACCTTTCAAGTGAGATTGTCACATTCATAAATTTAACAAAGATTAATTACGTTTTATTTATATAGTGAAGTCTGCCAAGTGTCATTTTGCATTTGATTTTTCAATATTTGTGTCAAGCTTGCATTAAGACTTGTCAGAATAATCTTGTTTATAGTTGAATTTAAGTACACTGTAAAACCTGATAAGTTCACAGAACTCAAAAATTATTGTG
>CAIGQZ010032400.1:130356-151187 GCA_903798205.1 Danio tinwini
GTTGTGAGAAAATGCAGCACGTTTTCGTAAATTGTTTGCGTTGTGAGAAAAAGCAGTGTGTTTTCATAAATTGTTTGCGTTGTGAGAAAATGCAGCGAATTTTCATAAATTGTTTGCGTTGTGAGAAAAAGCAGCATGTTCTCGTAAATTGTTTGCGTTGTGAGAAAAAGCAGCATGTTTTTGTAAACTGTTTGTATTATGAGAAAATGTAGCGCATTTTATTAATTTGTTTGCGTTATGAGAAAATGCAGCGTATTTTATTAATTTGTTTGCGTTATGAGAAAATCCAGCGCGTTTTATTAATTTGTTTGTGCTGGGAGATTTTGCAACACGTGTGCTGTCAAACCGATGGTGTTTTTTGGAATTGCATGCGTTTTCTTAAAATACATTACTTTCAAAATTTGAAAAGTTAAGGAGTTGTGTAAAGGGTTGGCAGTACATAAACGTGGTTAACCTGCAGTTATACAATATATAGTATATATATATTTTTTGCAGGATCTGCAATGTTGAGATGGGAATATAATTAACCAGAAAACATGTACTTTTTAATTATTTTTAATATTCATTTATACAATAAAGACTGTACAGTGTTATTTTACACATGATTATTAAATTTCTGTACCTAAATACTGTTAGATTCCACAGAAAACTGTTAAGCATGATTTATTTCATTTGCATCTTTGTTGTGTTACTTTGTATCTGTGCATGTTATAAGTTTTTTTTATATGTTATGCATATGTTTTAAATATGAATTATTTCTGAATAGTTTTAAGTCAATGTTGTGAAAATATATTCATATCGCAATATATATCATAGACAAACAAAATATCAATGTTATAGCTATACAGCTATAGTATATTTGATATAATATTTACATTGCTCATGGCCCTCTGTTGTTGCTTGCATTGTGCTAACATGCCTTTCAGTCAAAGTAGGTGGGACTTCAGGAGTTTAGCTTTACATAGTTAACTGTCAATCAGCGAGCCATAGGTGGAGTGTGTTCAGGTTTCCCAACTGCTTAAAGGTCCCAGAGGGCACATTTTACCACTTTACCCAGCTGTGAGAGAAAACAGCATACACACCCCCAGATATTAAGGAAACTGTCACTCTCCTTGACACACTTTGCCATGTGTTTCTCAAAACCAACCATTTGAACTATCAATAAACCCTTTTTGTTATTATATTATGCTAATCATTGATTATTTAATTTTTCATTCAGGGATTATTCAAGCAGGGATGCCAACAATTAATCAATGATCGAGTAATTGCAGATAATCCTTTTAAATTTATTTGATCAATGTTTGATTAAGCATGGACATCTTTACCACATTTAATTTTGAAGCGCATACAGCTTACATCCAACACAGCAGATGCATAGGGAAATTTTTGCAAAAATTCATGAGTTACTGTCTACTACTATGGTTGGAGAAGCAGATCTGGGCTTTTGTTTACTAGGGTTTACCAGAGTTAATGTGATGTGTGGTATGTTCACTGTGGACAGCATTGTCAGATTGTGAATTATCTGAATTCTTTTGCGTACCAGTTACTGGTACAACTTGTACATCTGCTCATGAACATAATACATACATATTGAATCTGTATTCATGGGAGGTGCAAAAAAACATTCAAGTGGGCTATACCAAATGGTCATTAAAGATTCTATTGTATTTTTAAATTAAATGGGTTTTTTTACAACCCTACTAGACTTTTTATTTACAGTAAAATATTTTCAATTATTTCATATTGTCATGCTTGTGACAGTGAGCCACTGAAGTACTGATTCATCTTTTAATATTAAAGACCATATTTAATTTTCGCTGTTTGAATGTGGGTATTTTCAACAAACAAAGGCATATGTTGATGACGCAATAAATGTGGAATCATGGGAGCTTTGTCTTCATTACATCCTGCGGGACTCAAAAAAACTAATTATCAAGGTAGTTTGAAGCAAAAACAGCAGTGAAATGAGACCACTGATGCAGTTGCTGAGAGACAAGGGTATGACGTGGCACAAAACCAGCAGAGCTTTTATTATTATGCAAACCCCCACTACTGGTTCTTCAGCTTGTGATCATGTGGGAAAGACTCAGCACTTTGCTATTGTAAATACATGCAGTCTAATAATACACACAACATATTAAAGTATCTTTTTTTTCCTGTTTCTATAAAACCAAACCGTAAATTGAGAATACATGATGTCATTAGCATGGCGACACAGGACATATAGCCCATGTCCTTAGTTGAAATGGCTTATTTCAATGCATTTGAACATTCTTCATTCTTCAAATGCATTTGGGTTAATGTCGGCACACGAGTCAGCAAAATATATAACATTGTTTTTGTGTTTTTTGGATAATTTAATGATAATTTCATTGCGTTATACATTACCTGACAAACGTCTTGTCGTCGATCCCAGTTGTAAGAGCAACAAATAACATGACTAGTTGATCATTTGAAAAGGTAGCAGAAGGTACAGTAGATTTTTCTGATGAATCATCTGTTGAACTGCATCCCAATCATCACAAATACTGCAGAAGACCTATTGGAAACCGCATGGACCCAAGATTCTCACAGAAATCAGTCAAGTTTAATAAAGGAAAAAATCATGGTTTGGGGTTACATTCAGTATGCACTGCAAAAAATGCTTTTCTTACTTAGATTTTTTGTCTTGTTTCTAGTCCAAATATCTAAAAATTCTTAAATCAAGAAGAATTTTCTAGACAAGCAAAACAAGTTTTCTTGTTTTAAGAAATAATATGCCAAATTGAAGTGAGTTTTTCCTTAAAACAAACAAAATAATCTGACAAAGGGGTAAGCTAAATAATCTTATGTCAAAAGGAAAAGCAAGATTATTTAGCTTACCCCATTGGCAGATTATTTTGCTTGTTTTAAGGAAAAACTGACTTAATATTGGTGTATTATGTCCAGAAACAAGACATGTTTTGCTTGCAAAGAAAATGTTTCTTAATATAAGAATTTTTAGATATTTGGACTAGAAACAAGACAAAAAATCTAAGTAAGAACATTTTTTTGCAGTGTGGGGGCATGTGAGAGATATGTAGAGTGGATGGCAACATCAACAGCTTGAGGTATCCAGACAGTTGTGCTGCCCATTACATTACAACCCACAGGAGAGGGCAAATTCTTCGGCAGGGTAGTGCTCCTGTCCTGCAAGAATGCTTTCTTTGTCATTCCAGATGACTTTATTAATACGTTATTTGAGTCATTGCAGAGATATATGGATGCAGTCGTCCAAGCTCATGGGAGTCATACACAATATTAATTATTTTTCCACTGCACAATGACTTTATGTTCTATACTGTACATCTGTTAACTTACAAGACTTTTGTCTAAGCAAAGTCAGAACTTACTGTCCTAATTGCATAATTAAAAATCAAGGCTTGATCATATTTTGTTTTGGAAAAATAAGCGTAATCTAGAGGTCTTTGCCTTTCATACAAGCTACTTCGGATACCAAATAATCAGTAAGGTAATTATTTGTTGTTCCTAAAACTTGGATAGGCGACAAGACTTTTGTCAGGTAGTGTATTGTGCATTTAAGGTTGCAGAGTATTTCATTGTTAATTGATTGAAGTCAAACAGCTGTCGATCATGCAAATTTGAAGAAGTTGACATCCCTGAAGAAAGTTTGAAAGGTTGTGAGAGGGAAATTCACAAGTGACGTCAGTGGTGAAGCCTTTCTCTTTTTAATGGCCCTGCTGAGACTGTTCCCTCAGGGTGAAACGGAAGAGAGCGAGCGAAGGTGTAAGTATTGACTGACAGGAAGCTGATTGACGATGATTGATAGCCGAGTCCATTTTCACGTGGGAAAAAAGGAAATGCTGTGCGCTCTGCTGAACACCTTCACTCTTTCGGCTCATGCCAGATTTAGGGTTTTTACATGATTAATCTTTCCTTATTAAACCGATATGGCTCTTAAGTCCTTCCGCAGGGTAAAGGCAACAATTATCTTTATCACTCTTGACTTCTAGTTATTCAATTTTGTAGCAAAACTTAGAAGCGAAACACACAGGTTTTTTCTCATGACTTCAGTGTGCGTGGGTTCAGCTCTCATGTTGGGTTTGACAGGTGTTTACTGACTCCAGACCTGGTCTTCAGGCTTCACCTGAGGTAAAGGAAAGATGGAGCGGAGTGTAGGTGAGAAAAGTGTCAGAATTAGTCGTAAAAATGTCAGGCCTCTGCCAGGAGACTGCATCATTTGATTTGCTGCCAAAACACTTTTGGATTTTTTTCACAATGTTTTTAGTGGAATAATTCATGCAGAGTTTACAAAGTTGTGGAGCCTGGGAGACATCAGGGGATTGTAAAATAGTTGTTTTTCGATGCCTGGAAAAGTCATGGAAAGTTATGTGCATATTTTATATTTATGCTGTACTCTCTGAAGTATTTCATTGACAATAATGTGTATTCTGTTTCTTGAGCTATCAAATTAGTTAACAAATTGAGCTGATTTCATTCATCTGCAAAAAAAGTTAGAATCACATGGCAGTTCTTATTTAGTAACGCTTGAATTGATCATGAAAAAGTCTTTGTTTGTTTGAACTTTAGTTCATAGAATGCTTTATACTAATCATTACCACTGCTCTTAGCATTGATGAACACTTACGTATGAAGAAATGTTACTTGATCATGAAATCATAATATTCAAATGATTTCTGAAGGAAAACATTATTCTGAAAACTATATGATGCTCATTATTCAGCTTTGGAATCCCAGGAATAAATGATATTTTAAAATATATGTAAATAAAATGTACAGAAAAACTGCTCAGCAATTTTGTAATTCATAACATTTTACTGTTTTAATGTTTTAACCTTATTTTTATCAATAAGGAAGGTTTGATGAGCTGAAATTACACTAATCTTTTACTGAAGTTTAATAACGTTTAATATTAAAAGTATATGAACATTTTAGACAGTAGTTAGACCTTTACACAGAATCTTTATTTTATTTATTTTGTTTAATTTATATTTAAAAGCTGAATTGGAGTTGAACAATGCTTTTAAATCCATCAATCCATTGTTTGAAATGCCTGTAAAGATCTTAAAAATAATAATCTGTAGTGAACACACAGTTTTTTATTAGTGTTTATTGAAATTGTCAAACTGAATAAGGAATAGGGCTGGGCGATTTATTGAAAAGTAACATATAACATTCAAAACATATAATTGATCTAATTTTTCCAGGTAGATTTTTTTTTTTTTCAATTACTTTCCCTACCGTGTGACCCTGCTCTGTTAAGCTTTTATGTTTATACTTAAAGTAGGATGATGGACCCGTTTTTGAGCTGTGCTTTGCACTACACTGACGATGATTGGAAGCTGTGCCAAAGAAGCCTAGAGACGGCATATTTTCAAATACATTTAAAATGATTATTTACATTCAAATATTTGTTTATAGAAGATTCAAGAAATGCACTGTTTAAAATATTATTTACAGGACACTATTTTACAAATAAAAATAATGAAAAATAAATAAAACAACAGGAGAGATATTTTATTTAGAAGAGATGTTGCTTATTTTCTATGTTTAAATATGAAAAACGTTGAAAATAATTTACTTTGTTTACAAAAGTTATTTATTTTCACTTTTTTATAAGAAAAAAAGTGACTGTTGGTTTTAGGCAATGTGTGTTTTCATTTCAGTTGATATTCAATAAATAATCATAGATCGTAGATAGTGTGTGTTTCCTTTAGTAACCCTTCACTAAAAAATCTCTTACTTGTAATATACAGTTGAAGTCAGAATTATTAGCCCCCCTTTGAATTTTTTTTCCTTTTTTAAATATTTCCCAAATTATGTTTAATAGAGCAAGGAAATTTTCACAGTATGTCTGATAATATTTTTTCTTCTGGAGAAAGTCTTATTTGTTTTATTTCGGCTAGAATAAAAGCAGTTTTTAATTCTTTAAGAACCATTTTAAGGTCAAACTTATTAGCCTTATTAACTTATTATTATATTTTTTGTAGATGTCTACAGAACAAACCATATACTATATACTATACAATATACTATAACTTGCCCAATTACCCTAAGCTGCCTAGTTAACCTAATTAACCCAGTTACGCCTTTAAATGTCACTTTAAGCTGTACAGAAGTGTCTTAAAAAATATCTAGTAAAATATTATTTACTGCCAACATGGCAAAGATAAAATAAATCAATTATTAGAAATGAGTTATTAAAACTATTATGTTTAGAAATGTGTTCTAAAACCTTCTCTCCGTTAAACAGAAATTGGGGAACAAATAAACGGGGGTGAATTTTTCAGGGGGGCTAATAATTCTGACTTCAACTGTATGAGCATATTTACTGTACAAAACTTGTCCATGAACTATGAGGGCAAATAAATAAAATAATCGTTCCTCATCATAATCAAGTCAAAATGTTAAATTAATTGAGATTTAGATTTTAGGCCAAATCACCCAGCCCTAGTAATAAAAAATAAAAAATCTGAATTATCCCAATTTTGTGGGAAACAATTCCTACTAAGAACCTGAAAGCCTGTAGCCCGTTTTATGCATGATTTAACAGAACTACAGCTCTGTCAGTCACTTGTCATTTCTTACGCCGCTGTCAGGACGTCTTCAGCTGTTTTCAGATGCCTTGTTGGAGCTTTTGTGTTTTGCTGAAGAAAAAAAACCCCCAAGTCTCCGGTTACGCAGGAGGCAGAGGTTTGGAAGGTATGTAAAGGAATCTCCTCAGTCAAACATCTTTGTGTGTTCAGCTCTCTCTGGGAAGTGTGTTTTCAGAGCCTGCAGCTGGTTAGATCTGCATTGGGTCACAAGGGCGGAGAAAGAAGAGAAGAACTGATTGACATCTCAGAGTGGCAGTTTTCCTTACCCCCCCCACACACACAAAAAAAAAAAAGCCAACCTGTTAACTGGGTTGAGTGTGGACAGACACACTTTGTTCTGGTGCTGGGGCCTGTCCAAGCCAAACAGGACCTCGCACCTGAATTTAATCGGGTGCTTTGTGTGAGCCTTTGTGTTTTTGTGGATATGTGTGTGTGCTCAGCGTGGCTCTACGAAGCATTGTAAATGTGTATTTGTGTTAGCACTGCCTTAGACCTGGCATGTCAGGGTCTGGGGATACGTGTCTGTTCAAGGTTTAAAAGCTATGCGGACTCCCACCACATTTCTTCACCTATTCCCCAACGCTTTAATTGAGTTTTGGTTGTTTTGTCTTCAGGGTTACCGCACTGCTAAGCCATGTCAGAGCTCAGCTGTCAGCCGCTCTTCCTACTGTGAACGAGGACCAGAGAGTGCGGTTTGTGTGCGTTTGAAGACAGATGGAAAGCTTAATACGGGCTTTAAGCGAGCACGGCCTTTCTTGGGGCCCTGCTGGAGATGTTGGTTTGATTTTTAATGTACGCAGCTTGGCGCGTCTCACTTTTACACTCACTAATTGAAATGGTTATGCCGTCTTAGATATATCCAGAAGGATTGACGGGAGATTGGAGAGATGATGTGCGTGAAAACTGAAGCTTTTCAAAACAGCCACTACTGGAAAGATTTTTAAAGTGTCTAGGCTGATTTTTTTTACCGCAACAATTTCACCATGTATTTACATTCTTGTTCAGCTTTGTTCAATTTGTCTCCAGGGTTGATGTGTTTTTGAAGCCTAACAAGGGATTGTTTGTGCACTTAAAAAATATGCAAACATTTGGGACTTTATTTTGCACAACAACACAATTGATGTTTTGGAGAATGTTAATAACCAAACAGTTATGCTCCACTGTTTAAACAAAGACACTGAGACGTTTCTAAAAGTGTCTTTTTATGTTTGTTGTATTCGATGCAGCTTATGATCTCAGCTTTACACTTACTAATCTGGAATGGTTATGCAGTCATAAATATGTCCTGTAAGATTGACAGGAGATTAGAGATATGATGTGTGTGAAAGCTGAAGCCATTTTCAACAGCTACTGCTAGAAAGATTAAAGAGTCTTGATTGATTTTTTTTTTTAACTTGACCAAAATAGTTTTATTTTATGTTAACAGTGGTTTTGAAGGGATTGTTAACACAAACATTTCTATTTGAAACCCGCGTGATTTTATTTTATCTACAAAGCACAAACAAATCTTATTATCCAGACACTTTTGATGACTGTAGAGTTTAAATTTATGGACTAAAAGCCATTGACGCTCTCTGTGTCCAAATATGCCTACAGCTATACTATATTAAAGGTTAGAAACAGTATTCACTGTTTGCTGGGTTCTACACAATCGATTTGTGTTTGGACAACATGAAGGAATTAAATTAACTTAATAGTTTTTACAAATTTAAGTGGATTGAACATAAAACTATTAAGTTATCCCCAAAACAACCTGAACAAGTGTTTTTGTTTCAGCTTATTTTAAATAAGTAGTACGAACAAACAGCAAACATCATTTTTTTAGTGTTTAACCCAACAAGTATGTGAAAATATTCATAACCATAAGCAGAAAGTACCTGGTTGACTAATTTAGCTGATATCTTAGGTATGCATATAATGGGGATTTTACTATCCCATGAGGCTATAAGGGAGATGATTTATGAATGACAGCGAATAGTTCAACTTGCACTGTTGCGTTTGGAGAAGCATTTCTTTTTGAGATACAAAATTCATATACAGTGCTCAGCATAATTGAGTACAGCACATTTTGAAAATGAATATTTTTATCCATTTCTCAGTAAATATAGGCAATGTATTTTGGTACATTTAAACAAAGCAGATTTATTAAACAGATGTAGTTATTAAAATTATATTTGTCACCAAACATTTAGAAATTGAAAGATAATACAATTGAATTTAAGCTAAATATTGCAACAAAAAATTATTACAACCTACAAAATTTCAAAATTTTTTACTTTTTTTTTTTTAATTTGTATTTAATATTTTTCTGTAACAAATTTGAGTGTACTAGTTTTTGGACCGTTATCATGAGTATTTTTGTTAGATAAGCTCCAGATTTGGCTTCAGTACTGACTAATGTAATTTATATGCACAAATAGAATATTGTATAGCTTCCTATTAAAAATATGAATTTAAAAGATAGATTTGTGAGGGGTGTACTTGTATATGCTGAGCACTGTTGGAGGAGACTGAGTGTTAAATTAATAACACAACACAACAATTTTAATTCCAAAACAATGAAATTGGTTCATTTAGCAGACGATTTTGACCAAAACAACTTACAAACAAGGAGGCATTAAGTGACTCAATGTGAAGAGGCAAAACACTCAAGCAATAAACTCATTGTTAGTCAATATGTAATGGGTTTAGGCTATTATTTGAGACCCAAAAAATATTTCTTAACCAATTTTGTTTGGCACCTGATTTGAGCTGGTTTATGCATTGCCTTGGACTAAATTCTTTAATTTGGACATTGTCAGCTGAACTGAACAACAGAATGTTTTACTAATTTGCTCTCTTCAGTAAATCTGACCCTTAGATTGTTTGTCATACAAAGCAATTGTGTCTTCAGAACAGAAGTATTTTATTAACAACTTTGATTCATGAACATGTATGTTTTAATCCCTTTACATACATTAAAAGCATTTAAGAGTTGAGAGAAGATGCCTTGAATGGAGTGATAAACCTTTTAATAAATATCTTTATTTGTTTTTGAAGATTTTTTTAGAGAAATTGGAGTGATCTACTGTAATTTTACAAAGATGTGGTTAACAAAATCTAATATATTTATCATTTTATAATAGACAATAATACAAATGAATGTCCATAACCATTTCGAGAATTTTTTTCAAATATTTTCTTTTAGGGTTATGTTAAAGAAAATCATGGTGAAATCATGGTTTTGGAATGACAAGTAAATTGTGATAAGTTTTTCATTTTGGGAAGAATCCTTTCACCTTCTCCTGACCCTACAGTACCAGACGGTCCGATTGTTGATACGCATCATTGACATTCTCTTATTCCATCCTATCCCATTCAGTTGACTTTTTATCCCAGTATGTGAGCATTAATATCACAGTGGTTGGCGTCCCACTTTGAAAATTAGTGTACCCCAGCACTTATCTTTCTGGAACAGCCTTTAAAAATAGATCTGGGGGGGGGGGGGGGGGGGGGGGGGGGGGGGTAGGTTGGTTGTAATGATTGATGTCTTTGTAATGAGTGTGCATTCCATCCACAAAGCTCCGAAACGCCCGGAGGCGACACTTTTTGGGTGTCTTCCTCTATCAGTCTGTTCAAGGACTGTGAGAATTTTCACTCCATCCGTGCTTAAGGCACTTTATACAGCTGACCGGCTGCCAAGTACTCAAAAGCTAACCTTAGGGTTTGGGAGCAGCTACATGGGAACCTGTCCACACACTTCTCAGGTTGCATCCGGCTATTATGCAGCAGGTTTTCGTACGTCAAAAATAAGGAATTGTTTGTTTTTCATTGTGAGAAGTACCTCAAGCATGCACTAATTTATTGATTATCAGTTAGATGGCAGTGATGGCAGCATCACAATCTGTTTGTTTACGACAGTGTATGGGCAAACCTGATGAGTGACTGTTTACAAGCATCATATCGGATTTAAAAATGTTTTATTGTAATTAAGAATCATTAGTCTGCATGATTGGGATGCCGTTGATTTATCTCAGCTTCTGCCTTCAGGCTCTGATGTTTACTGTTTAGATTTCACATTTCATTTCGACACAGGTGTTCCGGCAGTATGCATACATTTCTCACCTCTCTAAGGTTACAGAGGAAAAGTGTGAGAGATTTTAAGGGAATTTTACAACCTATAGTGTTCTGCCACATGAAGGCTGTTTTTGTGCAATAAATGTTTTGGCTGTATAATATTACAGTTGTTTTTCCAACACTTATGGATCACTAGCTAGATTTAGGAGGTGATACTAAAATAATACACTTACTTTTTTGACTGAAAGCTAGTTGCAATGATTTGCAGTAACCACTAGAGAGATTTTTCAAACTTTTTTTTTACACACACACATTTATTGCTGAGATATCAGTGCTGCTACTAGGGCTGCACAATAGATATCGTTTCAGCATCGATATATCTCATTGTGTGTGTCCACAATAGTCACATCACAGGGTGTGCAATGTTGAGTTAGGATTATACCTGTCGTTGATCAGAACAACACTTGAGAATACATGAGCTTTGTGGAGTGCTTATACTTTGCAAAGTATAACCATAACAGAGTGAAACTTTATTATTTGCATGTGTTTTAAAGGCATTTCAAGAAAGTTTAAAGCATTTGAGCAACAAAAAAAGTACAACATTTGTAACTTTAATGCGGAATAATTTCACTGAATTAAAACAGGGAAGACTATACAGTGTTATTTTATATTTTCAGTCATTTATTTTCTTTTCGACTTAGTCCCTTTATTAATCTGGGGTCGCCACAGCGGAATGAACCGCCAACTTATCCAGCATGATTTTACACAGTGGATGCCCTTCTAGCTGCAACCTGTCTCTGGGAAGCATCCACACACACTCATTCACATTGATACACTACGGACAATTTAGCCTACCCAATTCACCTGTACCGCTTGTCTTTGGACTGTGGGGGAAACCCACGCGAACGCAGGAAGAACATGCAAACTCCACACAGAAACGCCAACTGACCCAGCCAAGGTTCAAACCAGTGACCTTCTTGCTGTGAGGCAACAGCACTACCTACTGCGCCACTGCGTTGCCCCTATTTTATATTTTACATTTCATTATTTAATTTCTATACCTGAATACTGTTTTGCTCTCCGGAGAACCATAAAGCACTGTTTATTTCACTTTTCTTGTTGCTCTATTGTAATTATCTTTGCTTGTATTTTCTTTATTTTTATGCATGATTCACACCCTTACAAAATCACCCCAATCAGTCTAAATAAGTGGTGCCCAAACTTTTTCGTAGACAGGAGCGGAAACCAAATGTCATTGAGAGTCATGGGCCGAAGATAATTAAACCAAACTATATTACATTAACGTTGCCATGGATAATTTATTAGAAAGCATTACTTTAAATTGTATTAACTAATGCAGTATAACATTTAAAATGATAACTTATGGCAACAAAAGCATAAACAATCACATTTATAACAGGAGTTTACTGCTGAATACACTAGTCAAGCAGAATCTGCCTTTGCCTTCATTTGTCCTCTATCCGTGGTGACAGTATGTACATTTCAACTAAATCTGATTAATTTACACCATTTAATTGAAACATTTAGTTTCAGTTAGCTTTTAAAAACAAAACAAACAAACAAAAGGTTAAGTTTTGAAATGACAATCTCTGAACCATCCCCATCGTTCTTTCTCTCTTCCCAGATGGCATGACGGGCCAAATTAAAGGGTACCATGGGCCAACTTTGGCACACATGCGTTAGTATGGGCATCGCAGATCTAAATGAATAATTTCTTTCCAAATAGATCTATTCAAGCCATCTGGGGAAATTGTATTGATATCGCAATCCATATAGCAGAAAAACAAAATATTGCAATGTCAGATTTTTCCAAAATCGTGAAGCCCTAGCTGCTTCTGTTGTTTAAAACCATTGCTAATGATGTTCAACCTGGTGCGATGTTATTGCAATGTGAACTTAAGGATATTGCATATGATTTTTTTCTGCTGAGTACTCTGTTGTATTTTGTTAGCTCACAGTTGTTCTTGTTCTAGTAGCAGTTGTGCAGATCTTGTCAGGTGAAAACACATTCTTCTCTTTGATTTAACCTGCATAGCTCACTTACTCCATCATTTAGCAGTCACTCAGCATCTCACTCATCCTTACCGTTGTGCTGGTCTAATCTGTGTCTGTTTAGCTTTGTTCAATTGTATCTAATTTGATATTAATTCATCATTCTGTCTGTCCTCAAAACAATAAATGTTAAAACACTGATAAATTGCACACGCACCCTTTGAGTCATACTGTACCTACATACTTTTTTGTTGTTGTTGTTTTGTAAATTTAAAAGTTTATAAACTTTTTATGTCTTTTGCTGTTTATATTTATTTATTGATTATATATTGGTTATTACTAGGCATGGGACGATAACCGTTTTCAAGGTATACCGCGGTTTGGAAAAGTCAAGGTTTTCATAAAAAAACATTAGTGTTCCATTTGGGACTACATTTGAACACTACAATCATATACTATACTGTTGAGTGTGTAAGTGCATAAGTACATAGTGCATAGTGTGACATTTGGGACACAGCTAGAGTCTCATATCACATTACCTTTAAGAGTCAGTTGCATCACGCCATGGTGCATTTGCTATGTACATGGCGAACTTTGTAAATGGAAAAACTGAATGGAAAAACGGATAGCTTTACTAGCGAGAAAACAGTTAAACAGACCATCTGTAGCGAGAATAAAGAATGAGCCTCCTCCATTCTGCCTCTTTACTTTCTCTTTACTTCTTTACTTTCACAATGGAAATAAGCCTGTGGCTTTTTTGTGTATTTTATCCTCAACAGTTTTAAAAGTATTTATGACAATCAATCAATCAATTTCATTGATAAGGAAATGGTGTTGTACGCACTCCACTAAAGAGATCCATCAGCCTTTATATTTATGTATTTTTGTTAAGTGTAAAGAGTTCTATTTCCAGCAAACAAATAAATGAACAATAAAACTGAAGTGTGGTCAAAAAACTGAGTTATATCCAAACACACATCCTATTCTTATGCCCCATATGGGGATGCAGATGTCTTCAAAACCTGACAGGTGGACAAATCTAAGCTTGTTTTTATTAAAATAAAATATAAATAGGCATATAATATTAATACTGCTAATAGTAATAATAATAACATTATACAAATGGAAATTGTCAGCTTTCAGCTGGTTTATTGCACAGTCTGTTTTAGTTCCTCAAAATAGCAAAGTGCCAACAATGCGGCTTAATACCCCTCCTTTCTAGACCAGAACACCTAGGAGTCCACAAAGTGGTGCAAATGGATTTACTATTTAAACAATGTGGCACAAAATGGGAAAATTATGGTTGCACTGGTCTGCAAATAGCAACAAACATGTCTTGCACCTTATTGCGCGGGGTGTATGATAGGGCCCATGGTGTGTGTGTGTGTGTGTGTGTGTGTGTGTGTGTGTATATATATATATATATATATATGGTGGATGAAACCATATAGTGATAGTTGTCCTAAAACTATTCAACAACATTCATTCTTGTCTTGAAATTTTTTTGATACACATCAAATGTTCTACAGGTATCCATCTATCTCTCTTGTAGTCTATATTTATATACTTTCTAAGTTTATACCATATTTTTATTGTCTTTTATTTGACCTATTTTTTCACCTTTTATTAGTATTTTTATTTTTACCCATTTCATATTTTTTTAGGATCCAGCCGAAATCGAATCAGCCATGAAAGGGTCAAAAATCACTCGTCACATCTTTTTGTGGAGTGCTCTCAACGGACATGTGTTTTGTGGACAAACAGCCAGATCTGCTGATGAGTTTACAAGATCAGATTTCTCTAGGCAACAACATTTGTTTTGAGGTGCTTTTTTCTTGAAAGAACATCTGCTTCTCGGGCCACTTTGACATTTTTTTGTTTGGTTGGGCACATTTTCGCAGTCCAAATGTACTGCATTTTATTAGATTGGATAACAGTTCATCAGCTGGCATATTGCATCAATCTGTGTGTAATTTTAAACGTTGACAGTGGAAGGATGGATCAGTGGAAGGATCAGTGGATGTGTGCTATTTATGAATGCAAATATGAGTACCAAACAGACAAATGTCATTCAGAAAACATGTGTTTGCCTGTAAAATGTGTTCTGCCCTAGTTTGTTCTTCTAAACCATCTAAAATTGATTCTCAATTATTTAAAAAAAAGTTAATATGATAAAGTATCCAAATCCACACCATCCCAGCACTTCTCTAAATTGGTTGAGAAATGTCAAACATTAAAACTCCCAGAAAGTAAACCACTGTGTCCAAATATGAGGGAAATATATCGTCTATATCTTTGTTTATTATTTCGGCCTGTTCTTGTGTTAGTGTGTGCACAAGTGAGGTTGAATGTGTATATTGAGTTAGTTGTATGAGGCCTGTGGGCTTCTCCGTCTGTTTAATATACTGTATTTGTATTCACACAAACATGGTAACACACTAGCACACGCAAAGAGAACTTGAGACCACTAGATCTTACTTGCACTGTAAATTTACACAGAAAAGTACACAGAACAAGCTTACATGTGACACTCTCAAACCAACACAAACCTCTTTGCTGTTTTTTTAGTGTTGGGTTTTTCCCCTAATTAAAAAAATTAAATTAGAGCATTCAGACTTGTGACCTCTCTATGATTAACCATAAAATAGGCATGTGTTGTAAAACACCTCATCCTCAACAACTCTTTGAATCTTTATGTATATAAAACAGAAGTCAATTACTTTTTATGATTGAATAATTTTACTGCATTTCATTTTTATGGACAGAAATAGTTTAAAGAAGAATAAATGTACAGTATAATGTTAACATTATTTTGTTTTTATATGTATTGACTTGATAAAGTATCTTATAAGCAGGGCCAGACAGAATCTGCTGACACTTTTTGCTCTTTCTGCAGAGAATTTTGTAAATAATCTGCAAATTTATGTGGAATTATTTTGGGAGTATTGTAACCAAAAACTTAAAATATTAAATAAAAATAATAGCTTTTTATCTTTTATTTAATGTTCACAATGCAAATCCATCTAAATCCACTTATTTGGTAAACAAAGCAAGTCTATCATGTTATATATCTACTAAAAGACAGCAAATATTACTTTACAAACTATATTGTAAATAAATCAAATGAACATTTTTATATTAGTTAATAATATTACTGAAATGAATTTAAAAACTGAATTAATATAAATTTACACACATTTACACAAGTATATAAATAGAATATAAATAAATAGACTCAATAATGGGCTAAAATCTGTGGAAATCTGCTCACACTGAGTCCGTATGGGCCTACTTATAAGGCAGTGCGAAATGCAAAGGGTCTGTTTTAAATACTGGCCATTGATCTTATTGTGAATGATTTATTGATTTTTTTTTTATATTTGTTTCTTTGCTTCTTTTTTGGTCACTTCTCCAAGCTTTTATGCTGGCTTTAGACTACATGATGTTGTTTTCTGTTGCAATAGCACTGTGTCAGATTATGTTGATTTGACAAGATTTGTCAGGTCATTGCTTTCCGATCAATCATTGCTTGCTAGTGATTTAGTTCCAGCAACAAGAACAAAAGCAACAGCTGTGTTTCCATCCAAAGCTGGGAAATTAACTTAAAGGCATATTTGGCATATTACACAAAACATTTAGAATAAAGCACCATTTCCTTTCAGCTAGCTGAAGAGAATAAACTTTCCTGACACCAAATAGGACAAAGAAAAATGGACTAAAAATTGAATGTTAGTCTTCCAACCAGGATGTTGTGAAACATGCCAGAAGTCACATCAGATATCAGATGTAAGGGATAATGTACATCAAGCCAGTTGTTCTTGCAGAGCTTGCCAGCAGACCAATGCAAAGCAGAGTCCTCGCGGGGTCTTAAAATATCTTAAATTTCGAAAACGTCTTTAAACTTTTCAAAAAAGTCTTTAAATTACTCAAATATTATCTTAAATGATTTTAAACTGGTCTTAATTTTTCTGTGTCCAAGTAAAGCTACCCTATCGAGCCGACATCCATCCAATCACCCACAATCCATCTCAAGAAAAACAATCTTTTAATATTTAAGATTTTTTTTTATTGTAAAGAGATATAATTTACAATGTGAATTTAACTTTTTTTTTTTTTTTTTACAATTTATCCGAAATAAATAAAGAAAACTAAAAACAATTACACAATTCCTCATGATAATAACATGGCAACATCTATATTAAATATACTTTGTATACACTCTTAGAAATAAAAGTACAAAACTTGTCCCTGCGACAGTAGTAGAAAAGGTACTCATTTAATGCACAGGGAGTTACAGTCATTTTTTATCACAATTAGAAATAAATACGCTTCCCTCAAACTTTAGTAGTATCCATAGCAACTCAGAGCCTTCAATCCTTTGTGTAATCTCAAGGACACTGACATGTGCTTCACAAGGGAGTTGTTGGGGATTAACCAACAAGGAAATATGCATAAATCTATTGCTTTTAATTAAAGAATTGTTCAACTTTTACTCAGAACTGTAACTCAGAACAATGTTTTGTGGCTAATTCATTTAATGTTTTGTGGCAAGTAGTCATATAATAAGTGGGATAACGTACACTCACGCAGTTGTTTTTACAGATTAAAGCCCATAATTATACTGTACAATAGATACTGCTGATAAGCCAGTTAGGTGTTATTCTGCAAAAACTACTGCCTGGATTTGCTTTATCCCATACATAAAACACCTTATAATGTTATGATTGACCAAAACATTATACGTCAAGCTAGGGCTGGGCGATATTGCAGAAAAAATTATAACAATATCATGTTTCATATTATTTGATATCGATACTTATTGAATATTTTTTAACAATACATTTAGGAATATTAGGATTTTTTTATTTAACCACTTTAAATTTCCAACATTACCAACATCAAGGCAAATAGATTTAATAGTCAAAAACAAAATATTTAAACAAAATAACTGATCTTTTTATAATAAAATAAACAAGTGTTAAAGAGACTCTTAAACTTGATAAATAAATACATAAATAAATAAATAAATAAATAAAATGTTACAAAGTGTGAGCAATGGTAAAGGCAGATCAACATTTCAAAGATCAGTCAAAGTCAGCTTAATTGTCAATTCAATCACATGTACAGGACATATAGAGAATCGAAATTCCGTTACTCTCAGACCCTAGGTGCCTAACATATAATATATTAATACAAAACACAAAAAGTAGAGTTTTAGAAAGAATTTACAATAATTACAATCATATAGAATGTAATAAAAAATATACATAAATACATAAAATGTAATCTAAAAATATACGTAAAAAAGAAAATTTTGTAAGCAATACAATTACAGTTAAAGATGTCAATAATAATAAAACAGTAAACCTTAAACTCTGTAAACAACACAAATTATGATAATCAAATCTGAGCTGTCAGGTAAAGGAACCAACCATCATTATTCAATACATATTGCAACATTACAAATTGTGAAGTTGAATGACTATGTATTACCCTATATGCTAAAAAAAATCTGATGGGAACCAGTGGCTGGGATGCACAAGAAACCAAAAAGCCATTCTGGCGACATCTTTACATCCTTTTTTATTTACAGTGTCCTCACTGCTGCTATACGGATCTTATTTTCGCAAGTGTTGTTATTCTGACCTGAAGTGACAAGCGAGAGAGCGTGGTTTCCTTCACCATTTACACTCGCGCACCCCGGGTGTCTCTCAGAACTAGATGACCATCAAGCGTTTTCTCAGAGGATGACAAATAGAGAAACCATTGCCACAGCTCTAATGCAAGTTTATGGAGAAAAGTAAAAACCGCTGCAGTGTTTGGATGTGCTGTGTTTGTCTGAGATATTTACTTTGCCGTTATTACTGAAATGTGTATAGTCCATACAAAGTGTGAAGCAGATTGGCTAGTTCTACTTGCATAAATTGCGGTGTGCTTGTGGCATTCGGAAAAGTTAAGTTGTTTTCAACTAGGTACGCCTGGAAATGCACGCAGTTCACGTGTCCGCCGCTTGCACAACATGTGCACGTTGCTCCATATTGCTCGTCGTTCACCTTCAATGGAAATGACAAGCTTATTACCACCCTAAGCTTATTAGCATTGCTTCCAAGGCGTGCGGTCAGCAGCCACATTGAATAAAACTATAGCGATTCATACCGAATCTTTTTTTATTGATATTGACAATGGTGTTTTAATAAATTTTATCACTTAGCCCTACGTCAAACAGATACCAAAACTAATCTGGTATCAAACAGTCTGAATCTGGCTTTAGTCTTAAAAATTTAAAATCACAGTATCAAACATAAGATCTGCCACTACTTCCGTTTATAGCTTTAAATTTGAGTAAAGGTTTTTGAGTAACACTCCCCCCACCCCCACCCCTCCAAGCCACCATGGTGGATTTCACTATAAATCTTGTGCTAAGTGAGGAAGGTGTTCATGGTAATGAGTTCTCCCAAATGAAGTATTGCACATTCATCTTACCAGGTCTCGAGCACTGGTTTAACTTTTTCCATATGGACACTGGTCCCAATGCAAGACAGACAAAGGCTTGTCAGAATTCCCTGCTTGCTCCTAATTTCGGTCAGTTTTGGATTTGGCCTTGTGGTTTTCTTTGCTTTGAATTCCATCTCCATTTTCGCAAACCGCCTCCAAAGTGTGAAAAGTTCGGCTGGATTAACTTTATCAATTCCATTCACTTAATGGAAAACCCCTGTGAGAGGACTTTGAAGTGTCACAGATGCTTTCCAATGAAAACAGCCTCAGACCTTCTCTCTGTGTCTCTCGAGGCAAAGTGATCCACTGGCTGCCTTTTTATTCTGCCGTCTCTCTCTTTTTTCCCCCCCCTCAGACCAGCATGAACACCGCAAAGTATTTAGGGTTACTGTTTGATTGCCAATGACACAACATTGGCCTTGCTAAATGGCTTGTTTTTGTAAAGTGACTAAGACAGCGCGATTTGTTGCTCAGATATCTAATAGATGTTGACTTTCTTGACATTTCATGAGATGCCGAGTGGAGCTTTTACCATTTCAGCGTAACCTTAGTGATATAGCAAACATTTAATTGACGTCAAAACTGTGATTGAATCAATTTAACATACTAGAAAGAAAAACATCTTCAAGGTGTCTGATTTTATTCTCAGAACTAGGGTCAGAAACAGAGCCGTTTCTTCTGGTTTCTTGCACAAACACACTTTCTAAGACTGTGGTCACTCTTTCCAGCACGACGTGTCACAGAGTTTGCTGAGGGCAGCGCTGGACGGGGTGGTACAGGAGTGTGTGAGCTTCGTGGGAGTGGACATCAACATCTGTTCAGAGACGCTGATGAGGTAGAGACCAAATACTTTCCAGCAGGAGTCACAACATGGCAACTTCTCACTCGCCTCCCCACTATTGCTTAGCTCTCTGTTTAGTCTGACACCCTACACACACACACACACACACACACACGCGCACACACACACACACACACACACACATTCAGACGCACGCACCGTAACATCTTTTCACATCCCCACTACACACAAACATTATGAGCTACATACACAAACATTGCCGTTCCCTAACATATACACAAATTGAGATATATAGCCTGGAATATTAGTCACATAAACTAACAGAAACATCGAAATGTACACATTCGTTATGTCCACTTGCTCCGTCTAATACCTTGTAGGATTTTGTGAGCAATTGCAAATTGTTTGCACTACGGAAAAACAGTGACTTGGAATAATATGTTTCCAGAGTGAAATTAGGAGTGTGTCTGCATGCATCTCAAAAGTTCACTTTAATTTATACAACTGAAAAATAAACTTCCTTTACATGAATTATGAGTTTACAAATGTATTGTCATGAAAAGCTATTAGACTTTTTTGTATATTTGCAACCTATAATGACATCCTATAATACATCCTATAATGCTGTGATTTTGATTTTATTATTATTGATTTGTATATTAGACTGCTTGAAAATAGTCCCAAGCTTGGTAACTAGGTAACAATGCTGTATAATATCATTGCGTCTACTGCAGCCATAGTACTGCTGCAAAGGTCCTTGATTATTAAGCCAGAATGAGAGTATAGTTTCTAGACACATCGACTTTTATATATATCTATATATAAAAGTCTATATTCTAAGAATATAGAATATATTCTATTCTATATAT
>CAIGQZ010032400.1:151587-218977 GCA_903798205.1 Danio tinwini
TATTTTATTTTATTTTATTTTATTTTATTTTATTTTATAAAATTTTTATTTTATTTTATTTTATTTTATTTATTTAATTCAAATCTATTCAATTCAATTAAATTCAATTTATCTTTATTTCTATAGCACTTTTACCATGTAGATTGTGTCAAAGCAGCTTAACAGAAGTTCTTGTAAATCGAAACTGTGTCAGTCCAGTTTTTAGAGTTGAACTTCAGTTTATTTCATTTCACTGTGGTTTAATTTTCACGGAACTAAAGAAGTGTCAAGCTTTAAATAGAAAAATTATCAAAATAATTTTCTTTAAAGTGTGATGGTAATAATCTAATCCAATTCAACAATTTAAAGCTGAGCTAACCTAAAAGAAGAATTCTGAGGGTAAAATGTAATCTATTCTTTATTAAAATTCTGACCTTGGCTTTTTGTGTACAATTATCAGGGTTTGACATTAACACCCACCAACTGTAGATTTCAGCTGTTAGACAATCACTTTCACAAGCCACTTTGGTTGAATTTTTTTTTTATTGTAGTAAAAAAAAAAAAGCAGAGTTCAACAATAAGAATTGCCCAATGAGGGGTCAGTGTGAGAGATGACAATAATAAATGTGTAAGCGTGAGCAAAAGAAAGCAGGTGAATATCGAATAAGCGGATGATCACGCGCACAGTGAGACAAAGGCGATCCTGATGCATTGGCGAGGGCTTCAGTGTCAAGGCTGAATTCAGGTTGTGATGTGTGCAAGTGTTTAAAAGTTTCAAAAAGAAACAGTTCCTTGCGCAAAGCATCCATGCCTGGTAACGTAAGCGTCCGGTTGGTTTTCTTTCAAATAGACTGGACAAAAAGCGACGCTCGTGCACCCACAGTCCTGCTGCAATCAAAGGATAGAGATTTTTTTGAAGATCTTTTTGTTAGCTGCTTCATTTTGCTTACTGTTACTTTTCAAGAATTATATATGTTTTTTTGTTTAGTTTTTTTTGGTGTAGCTAGAAAAAATTTGGTAAATTCTTAGTGTTGAGCCCTGAAAAGTCATGTGAATTAAAAAACTAATTGCAATGCAAAACCATGAAACCACAACCATTTGCTCATGCTCGCTGAGCAAGCTCATATACAACACAAAAAAGTAAAAAATGAATGTGGAGGCATGTGAAAACAACACAAAATCTAAATCAAGTCATTTTAGCATGCCAAAGTCAAATTTTATGCATATAAAATATATTTTCCCAACAACAAAATTGTTGCGAGTGTCTAGTAATGTTGGAAAGCTACTAGCTACAGTGGGTGGTGATAAAAAAAGAATAATGTCAAGCCCTGAAAATGCTTTTATGAAACTTTTGTCAATGTCATTTCAGTCAGCAGGGGATTTGTAAAATGAACCTTTTTTCAAAAAAGTGGAGTGTTTCTGTAAGTGCTCACTTTTTACTCTCTAAATTAATCATTAGCATTTAAACAATAACTAAAAATATATGAATCAATATGGTTTCAAATTAAAATGACAGAGCTTTCATAAAACTAAGCACTTAAATGTCATCTCAATAAAGACTATTGGAGGATTTAGAGCAAAACTTTTTCTTATGAATGTCCAAAAACCAAACATCATTAAGGGCCATGTGCCGAAGGTAATATTTCAAGCTGTATTACGAAGTTGCCACGGATTATTTCATCATTTATTTAAAAATAAATAGAAAACATTGCTTAAATCACATTAACTAATCCATTATGTATTTTTTACATTTTATAATGAACCTATTGTAATGAAAATGTAAGAATTCCATTTATAACACAGTAGAGTTTAATGTTGAATACATTAGTCAAGCTGCACCTGCCTTTGCCTTGTAAGGACTTCTAAATTGTGGTCTATCCAATGAACAACAGCATGTTCCTTTAAAAAAAATAAAGGATTAATTCACAACTTTTAATTGAAACATTTAAATCAAGTTTGATTTTTTTAGCTTAAAAATGAAACTAACAAATGTAACATTACGTTAAATTAGAAATGACAATGTGTATTAAAGGCGTTATCCCCAACCCTTGCCATTTTTTTCCTCTCTTCTCAGATGGGATGGCGGGCCAAATCAAAGGTTACAATTGGCCAACTTTGGTCTGAGCCAAAGAAATAGAAAGCTATTTTTTCTGAGCTCAACTTTTATAACTGCTTTTTTCTATCATCTTTTCATTTGTCAATATATATAATTCATATGGACCATTAAAACGCAGATATATCAACTGTTATAATAAATAATCAGAACAGGAATGATTATATGTAAGTGTTAGACTAAAATACACCCATTTTACAAAGATCAGATTGCAATAACTAGCCTTGCGCCTGTAGTGTACTTAGACACACATACATCACCTTTCAGAGCTGGAAAGCTGTGTGATCCCATTAAAAGGCAAGGTTAAATGCTTGTGAGGTAGGCTGGGATCAGGTCATCTGTTTACCTGACTTTAAATGAGCTCTCAGTACCAGAGCTCCAGACGACGTGTTCGTGGCTCCAGCATTATTCGCCGCCTTATTTATAAGTGATGACATACAGTGTTTACATAGCTGCTTTTAGGGGAGCTGCCACTTCAAATCGCCCATACAAAAAAACATCTGAATGCCTTTTTGTTATAAATGAAAAGGTCAAAAAGATTATGAGATTTTAGCCTGCCATTTGGTAATTCTGCTGGAAAATGTTCTCAATATTTTACTAATATCAGCCTTGTTGTTTGTGAACATGTAGGGATTGCATAAGTATGAAAATGAATTTCCATGGTCTCGAGTGGACTTCTGAAGTGAAGTCTGTTCATCCAGGATGCGTGGTTAATTTTGGGTATTGACATATAAACCAATGACTAATTCCAAAAACAAACTGTAATTGAGCCTTGAAGGAGTTGAGCAGGAAGATGTAAGGTTAAGTTTAGGTTATTTGGACTGGATATCTTTCATATTGGAAACAAGAAAACATTTCAACCTTCTCGAGACCTCAGGTCATTGCCAAAAATGTATATTTTAGGATGGCATTTGAAAACATGGTAAGTGTAGCCTGTTTGCTTAACTTAAAATCAGTGTTAAAAATAAAGTCTCTATGTTTTGAATGTTCATTTAAGTATTCTTTGGGATTGTGTTTTGTTTTTTCAGGCATATAGCAGGTCTGAATGCAGGGCGAGCGCGTAGTATTATGGAGTGGAAGGAAAAGAACGGTCCTTTTCTTAACAGAGACCAGCTGAAACTGGTCAAAGGCCTTGGTCCTAAGAGCTTCCAGCAGTGTGCCGGCTTCATCAGGATAAACCCTGAGACAGTACGCAGGTATATAGTTAGCTTTTTACACATCAGTTATCAGTTTGCACCAAGCTACTTGTATGTTAATTAGGGGAGAATGTGTTAGGATGTGTTCCCCATATATTATTTTATTTTATTTTATTATTTTATTTTTTTGGATGCAAAGCCATTTAGAAATAGTCAATGTATACAATTTGTAAACTTGGTTTTATTTTTATTATTATAAAAATGTAGTTTTATTGTGTCAACATTCATGTAATAAGCTGTTGTTAGAATGCCAGTGGATCAGCCAATAGTGATGCTGGTTTTGCATTTAAATGCTATGACAAGATAGAGTACTATTACGATTACAAATTATGACAACTTTTGATTATTTGTCAGCCACTCATTCGGTCTTTTCAGTTATTTAATCAATTAATGAACATTTGTATCTGTTAGTATGAGTTTATACATTGGGAAATCATTAACAAAAGTAAAACAAAAACAAGCAAATGCTGTAAAATTATGATAGTGTTCAAAACTAATAGCACAAAAGCCAATAAAATGTTTCTTTAATTTACTTTTTTTTCCTGAGTATTAAATCATTTTTCCTGGCTGATGAAAATGCAAATAAAATGTGAAAACAATTCATTAGAAAAGTGTTTATTAGGTAATTATTCTATACATTTAATTTTTTTCAATAAATGTATATGTAATTTTATATGTAATGTATATGTAATTTTTTCAATAAATGTAAAAAAAAATCTTTTTATAGTTTAAGACGATTTGTTATAATGCTTTCTTTTAATCTCAGTTGACTGTAGACATCCTAATGCAATATAAAGTAAGTAAACCCTACCTCTAACCTGCCTCAACAGCAGAAAACAACGAGCTTTTTAATACAACATTAGTACAATATTTACATTGTACCTAGTAGTTAAAAGCACTTAAAGATGACCTATTATTCCGCTTTTTACAATATGTAAAATAAGTCTCTGATGTACCGAGTGTCTATGTGAAGATTCAGCTCAAAATGCCACACAGATAATGTTTTATAACTCTTTGAAACTGACTCTTTTAGGCTTAGAAAGAAATTGTGTAATTTTTGTACTTTTAGTACTTAGACTGTCAATTTCAATTCAAATGAGATAACAGCAGATTCAAAAGCATTAAAAATGTGACACCAAGTGTCTATGGATTCATTCACTCTACAGTGTTCATTTGTGCATCCACTGTTATTGCATCTTATGTCATATGTTGTTTATGTCAGTCACGCTATAATGTGTATTTGGCCACTGCTGAAAGTCATTGGAGAATATCATTTAAGATTTTCAAATATTTTTGTTACAGAAGCACATTGATTCACCTAAAGAGACATGTAAGCTCCCTGATGATACTCTGATGAAGATATATTTTAATAAAAGCTTCAAAATGAAGTCCACCATCCAACAGCATTATACAGCATTGATGATCCAGTATAACATTTCAAACTACTCTTACTGTGTGAATGGCTTGAGGATGAGTCAATTATGGATATTTTTGTGTTTTATGTAAACTGTTCCTGTAAGTGTTTTGAAAAAAAAAAAAGCTGTATAACTCTTTGAAACTGACTCTTAACTTTAAGGCTTTGATACAAATTGTGCCATATAGGTGACTGTCGATTTAAATTCAAATGAGATTGTGCTCTTTTCAAAAGAGTTGCTAATATCTGTGCGTTAGCGTACCGGCAGATTCAAAAGCATTGAAAATGTGAAAAGAAGTGTCTTGGAAGAAGACACTATGGATACTCTATGGAGACTACAGTGTTTATTTGTGCATCCAAAAACTCCATGTTTAAAATCCCGTTTGTTGCTGACATTATCTTCCGCAGGTGAAACCTCTAATGGTGGATGGCTGCTTCTCACTCAGGACTGTTTATGCAAATTATTATCATATTATTATTATAATCTTTATTTGGTAACAAGTTATTTTGATGGTCCATCTGAGTATTAGTAGACTGTCTGCTTAATATCTGTTGATATGCTCCTTTAACAGACATTTAACTGACTATAAGAAACTTTGCAAGTACATGTCAACTTACACTAACCCCAACCCTAACCCCAACCTAACAGTCTACTTATAATCTAATGAGAATGTGTTGGCATGTAGATGCAATGTAACTTAAATTCAACAAACAGACCATCAAAATAAAGTGTGACCCTTTATTTTACCAGGAAAGATGCATTGAGATTAATAATCTCTTTTACAAGAGCCTCCTGGCAATATAGAAGTCACATGGGTCTAACAGACAACAAACAAAAAACAATTAACAGTTAACATGAATCACACATTGACAAACAAACCATTTAAAACATCTTCAAGCCTGTGTTTCAATTTCTAAATCATTTACTGTATATTCTTTTTAAAAGCATTTGGTGAAATCAATTCTTTAAACTGCAACATTGTTTGTAGATTATTCTATGCAAAAGGCATATTTAAAAGCCTTTTCTCCCATCTCAGTCCGCACTATAGGAATAGACAGTGAATAAATATCCTGTGACCGAAGGCCTATAGCTTTGTAAACAAAGATATGCCAATGGTTGAGCCTACAAATGGACTAAGCAGACCAACCTACTCTAGTACACAACACACAACGATGAGTAAGGGATTTAAAATTAGTTATAAATCTTTGTGCACCATGGTAAACAGTATCCAATGCATGCAGATTCTGAGACGAAGCATGCATATAGATAACATCACCGTAGTCCAATATTAACATAAATGTTGCATCAACCAGCATCAAAAGAAAGGCAGTTCTTATTTCTAAAACAGAAGCCTGAAATCACTTTAAATCTTTTTAGCAATTGCTGAATGTAAGAACTAAAAGAAAGTGTATGATCAATTCCAAGATATTTGTACTGGGACACCAATTCAATTTCTGCACCCTGAGTAGTAGTAGTAATAGAGAACTACCTTTTGCTTACTTATTTTAAATTAGAAAATAACATTAGTTTTGTTTTATCTGCATTCAACTCCAAGAACTGTACTTATCCAGAGCGAGCAGAAGGGCTGCTAAAATCACTCTGGACCTCTCACACCCAGCACACTGCCTCTTTGAACTTTTACCTTCTGGTTGACGCTACAGAGCACTGCGCACCAGAACAGCCTGACACAGAAACAGTTTTTTCCCTCAGGCAATCCATCTCATGAACACTTGATGATGATAATAATTGTGGAACCAACATCACTACCTGCTATACACTTTTTTTTATACACACATACACTTATTTAACAACACACTTTACATGCCAATTTGCACATAACACCTGCACATATTATGTTGTATATAGTAATGCACCTGTACATACACTTGTCAATTTGTATATTGCATTCACTACTTTTTAAAATATATTTATTATCTGTTTTTTAGTCCTCTCTCTGTAATTCTGTTGCACTGTAGAAGCTCTGTCACGAAAACAAATTTCTCGTATGTGTGAACATACCTGGCAATAAAGCTCTTTCTTCTGATTCTGATTTAAACCTAGTTTTAACTTAAATAAATTACATGGAAGTACATTAAAAGCGATCTGTAGTTGAAATGGGTTAATTGTCACTAATGGGCAGAGACTTTTCATTAAGTGTGACTATAAAAAATAAAATTAATTACTTTGTACCATTAGAGGCTGGCTATTTTTTTTACACAACTGTATTTAAACCCCTTTTGAAAGGGGTTTTGCATAATAGGTCCCCTTTAATTAAAAGCGTGACCCCGTTTTCCATCTCAGTATTTTTTAATACAACATAAACACAATAATGAAAGTGACTACTTTTATTTTCTTCATGTAGTGATTAATAAAACACCTAATATATATTGTGACTGATATTAAACTCTTAATATTTTTGTACTTATGCTTCATGCAGTATCGGCTCTGGAGGGAAAGAAGACCCGGAGGTTCCTCAGGAGCAAACAGCTGAAAAGAGAAAAGTCAAGGGCTCTGCTAGCATCTCAAACGACTTTAACCCACTGGACCAAACCTGCATCCACCCTGAATCCTACAGCATCGCCCTGAGGTGAGAACAGAGCATGCCACTGAACTATCACATTACTGTAGAGCTGCAGATCATCACTGGATCTGCTTAACAACTGACCTAAGTGCTAGTGAGTGTTCACCTCAAGTGGGAGCATCTGGCCCTGCGTGTCTCGGTGTGTCGAGCTGAAAAGCACATTCAGCGTGTGCTCAGCTCAGACTCTCTCTGGCAGCGACTGACGCTCTTCCCACAGCTGTGCTCCTCAAGTCTGTTTAGACTACTCCAATCTGACACTTGTGCCTGTTGCTTCCAGAAGATGTGCGCTCGGATGCCCTGCGGTTTGGATGTGCATGTTTGCATGACAGCTGCAAGTTAAATCAAAATCAGCGTGTGCATGTGAAAGAGGTTTTTTAAAATTGAATATGAACCGTGGGCACGGCATCCCAACGTTTTGGAATCTGGAGGATTTATTGGTGAATGGCAACGATAATTTAGAAACAAGACATTCATTCACTGCCTATTACTCACTTTTCTTCATTTCCTCTGTAGCTGATGTTATACTTTGACGTTAGATTTACTGTAGAACAGTGTGTGTACGCACACATCTAAGACCACGTCGCTTTTTTCCTTTACTTAAAGGAATAGTTCACCCATAAATGAAAATTATCCAATAATTTGCTCACCCTCAAGCCATCATCTCTGTGTATGACTTTGTTCTGTTACACAGTCGGAGTAGTTTTACATTTTATCCTGGTTTTTATGCTATATAATGGTGTTGGAAGGTAGATATTATTTTGAAGCTTCCAAAAAATTAACACGTCTTCTAAAGCCGATCAATATGTTTTTGTAACAAAAATAATTGTAAATTTTTTTATTATATACACTGATCACAGACTTCCGAATGCACATTATGCAGGACTAATCTATATGAGATATGACACATAATGTAGGAGGAGTATACACGTTTACTCATTGTAAGAGTAAAATACTTTATAAAGATATTACCAAATAGTTTTTTTTTTGTTCATCATTGTCTTCTATGGCAAACAAACTGTGAAACAGTGTGGTAAGTGGTTCCTGCAAGACACATCTATTCCTGGAGCTTCCACTATTATTGTGTCTTACATCATATGTATGTCATGCATAATGCATAATGCATTCGGCGATCGTTGAATCCAATGCAAAATCAACAAAAAGTTTTGCGATCCTGCAAAATTCTTAATTTAAAATCTAAATAATCGCAAAAAAGTAAATACTGTAATCTCAAAAGAAAACATCAAACTCCAAACCATATAATCAAATGATAATTATTTTTGTTTGCAATTAATTGTTTTACATGACTTACAGGCGTTGCATACGCAGCTCACATGATGCATTAAAGTGTCTTGAAAAAAAAATGCCGGCTCACTTGTGCCCTCACAATCATTACATTACGTTACATGGAATTGGGTGGTGGTGGTGGTGGTGGGGGGGGGTGGGTGCAGTAAGCAGACGCAGATGAAGCGCAAGTGATTTACATGTAAAGTCAAAGTAAAGATGAGATATAGACATCCTGTGGCGCAAATTGGATGTTTTGTGCGTTTGACACACTTCAGACTGCAAAAGAAAGTTGGAGGAAACATCTAACAAACGGAACAATGGAACAAACGGATGGAGATTGGTTCAGGGGATGACGGCCACTGGACGTGAGCGAATTGAAGAACATTATTTGTGCTTTACTTGTATGGCTGGTAATATGATGTGTCAAATTGATAAATTATTTTGTTAACTAAATTAAATTAACTCTTTCCCTGCAGTTAACGAGAGAAAATGCTTCCCTGCCATTGACAACTTTTGTGGCAATTCATGCTTTAGGTGTATTACACTAGGGGACGCCCTAACGCATGTCTTATGTGTGACATGATGTCAGATCCTCCGGGGAGTGAAATCTGAGAGAAAGTACGATCGTGGATAAAAATAAGAGTTATACAAACTTCTTTTTTTTCAAATAGAAGAATTTTTTTCAAATTTCTGGCAATTACCGCCTCAAAATCATAAAAAAAAATCATTACAAACTAGGGTGTCTAATACGTATTCAGCCACTGCTGAAAGTAAGTCATTGGGCTATATTATTGAAAAATTTTTATAGTTTAGTTACAAAAACAAATAGATCCACTTCATGGGATGTGTTAACCCCTTGGCGGCGAATTACAATATACAGATAAAGATGGATTTAAGCGCTTTTAGAAGCTTCAAAATAAAGGCCACCATAAAAAAGGCAAAGTACTCTGAGTGTGTTCATCTTACAGAAAGAAGTCTCACCGACGATGGCTTGAGGGTGAGTAAATTATGGAGTATGTTTTTATTTTTATTTTTGAGTGAACTGTAGTATTTTGTTTTTATTTATTATATAAAACAAACAAAAAATTCTATAGCATAGAAAGACATGACTATATGTGTTTGGTCACTAATTATGTAAAAGCAAATAAACAATATAGCCAAGTAGATTATTGTTAAACAATTATTAACCATTTACTGACAAAATTAAAGTTAACGAAGAATTAAATAAAATTAAAATAAATTTGAATAGATATGTGCATGTGACCCATTAATCTTAATCTTTATTGCATCTTAAATGTAAAATCATTGCAAGTATATTACAACATATATTGCACAATAATATTAATGTTATTGATATTTGAATGAAGTGAATAGAATTATGTGATTCAGAGTAGAATTATTATTATGAATTCATTAATATTAAGACTAATACTATTTGTATTATGTAATGTGTATATATTTATTATTCACGTTACTTATTGTTTTTCGATATTTTATGGCATAATTTTTTTTACTTCTTTTAGTTTATGTTACTCATTTGTTACTAATGTCAGGGCAGAACGTCGTCTCACACTATCATCATAATTCTTTTCATAATTTTATTATTAAATATTACATAGTAATAAAACATGCTTGCGCTATTGATTGATAGCATTAAAATAGCCACTTTCACTGGTGGTCTTTGACACGTGGAGCCCACTGTATGTGCACATGTGTGAGTGAATGCATGTCTGCCCACTCGCTCTCTGCCTGATCTTTTGTCAGAGGCGCCTTCTGGGGTCAGAGGTCTAATAAAGCCACTTAGGGGCATGGAGTGGGGGAATAATCACCCTGTCACATCCTCCCTTCTCTCCTCTTTTTCTGTTTGTTTTCATTTCTCTCCGTTAGGCTTCATTTGCGACTAAACCAGGCAGAAAAGCCTCCCTTGCAGTCCCTTGTATTATCACCATTCTCTATCGTTACCAAATGCTGCGCTAATGGACATTGCTGCACTCCAATTGTCATCATGAGCGCAGGCATATTTTTCTTGGAGGAACAGGATTTGATTAAACATAGCCACCAGCAGTGCTGAGTTGGTAATGTAGCGCCCAGCTAATGTAGCGGACTTTAAACAAGGGGTTTCTTGGGGGCTCTGGAGGAATTTGGGGTATTGCTAATAAAATGTATCAAATATGTTGCAAGGCCTGGGATCATAAGGCTAATGATGCGAGCAGAACCGTCTGAGCGATGGCTTTATAATGATGATGACAAGCTTGACATATTCCCAACAATCTGTAACCCATTTCTGCACTGGGTTCATCACTCTTGTCCTCTGTTTTACCAGCTTATCCTCTTTCCTTTTGCAAATTGTTGGACAGACCTTTTTCCACTTCCTCTCTCATTCTCATTCACAGCTCTGTTTAGATATAAATACGTGCAGCAGTTAATGAGAATAGAAATGAAATGTGCTCCTCTCTGCATCGGGAGGTGGCTTAAATCACTCACACATTGTGCATGTGAAAACATGCAGCTTGTCTTCCTCCATTTGGTGAGTGATTTTGTTGCACGTCGGGCGCTTTGCGAAGCGTGGGCCAGCAGACGGTAATGGCGGATCATGTTGCTCTAATGTGATGAACTTGATACCCTTAGCCCCACCACTTCCCACTTATACACACACAAATACACATACACAATGTGCTGCGTTGACCCCCTGATGGACCAGCTAGTATTTAAGTGTTAGCTTTGATGGTTTTTTTTGAGCCTCTTCTTTGGATGGTCAAATGATAAAAATAAGCTCTGATATGTTTCGGTTGACCAGTAATTGATTGGGTTTTTTTTTTGGTGGTAATTTAAAAAATTGGTAACACTTAGTTATTTAGATGAGAATACTCTTTACTTGAAGGGGGTGATCATAAGATGACTATCATTAAAGGTGCAGTAGGTGATCTGCAAAATGTTATCTGTTAGAAATCTCGAATGCGCATCTTAAAGATGACAGTAGACAACCCACTGGAACATGTCATTTCATGGTAGAAAACTTTAGAGCACTTTATAATACTACAATTCTGAATGAAGAACTGTATTATATCTAGCACGTTTTCAGTTGTGAAGCAAAACTTGTCGTCATAATGTGCTATATTTAATACATGTAAGGATCGCTGGTCTCACTCTTTCACACGCTTTGTCCTAAAGTGACTATGGTCCTTGGTTGCGGCGTGCAGGAATTACATAAGCCATACTTACTTTTCATGCTTTTTCAGAGCGAATATTTAGAGTAGCATGGTGAACAATACAGCGAGCGTCATTGTTTAAAAATGAACTAATGTAAATATAAAACCAACTTCGCCTCAGTAAAGCAGGCTAGGCGAAATAGCGCTATTTACTGATGTTTTGTTGTTGAACTAAATAAAAATGTACATTATCGATGCTGTAAACACCTTATAAAACTGAAAATAGTCACATCAATCTTTCGCCGGAAGATTTCAGTGGCTAAACAACACTTCTGTGCATACAAACCCTTAGTAAAACATCACAATCTACATCAGCTTTGCGTGACTAAAATAGTTTTAAAACAGAACATTACCTGTCTAAGAAATACTTCAGCCATGGTGTCGTTCTTCCTCCAGCATACAAAAGTAACTCCAATATTGATTTAGGATTTTTAAAAGTGTTGATTCAGCATTTGTTATTATCGATCTCTCTCTTGTGTGCATGCACAAACGGTGGATCTGCATGAACAAAGGTGCACTGGTTGTGTATGTACAAATCTGCATTTGTTGACAGACAGTTTGTGCTACTTATCAGAATTATGGGAATTGTCGGCCCGACAAATTTTAATTGGATGAACTTTTTTTTGTCTTATGCCTTACCCAGAATATAAAAATACATATAAATACATTTAGATCATTTATTAATAATTACTATTGGAATGTGAAGAGACTTTCAACCAGCACAACAAAAAATATTTCTGAAGACAATAACGTACTGCACCTTTAAGTGTCATTTGCACCTACTGCATCATTAAGTGTTATATATATTTACAAGTATTGTAAATATAACATTGTTTGAGATATCTTTATCATGAAAACTTGACAAACATATATATCATAACCTGTCAATGTCTTTGTCAAACAAACTTGAAATTACCAAGACACCATCACTTGTCATAAATCTATCATACACATGATTGTCATCAGACCATTAGAATTGTGTCATGAATATTTTTCTGATTACTTTCTTCAGTAAACAAACAAAATTTGTCATTAAAACTTCTCATTAAAATTGTAAATTCTCTGTCAAATAATTCTGTAACAATGTTGTTAATATTTTTCATCCCCTCAGCTACAGAAATTGTCAATAAAATGTCATTACGCTGTCAGATATTTTTATTACAGTCTAATGATTAATTATTTTCTTTTCATACATAATTATTTTTTTTTGCATCCTCCAAAAGTAGGTCAGATAATAGACTATTTAAAATGGTTTCAAAGAGATTAAATATCTTGGTAGTATCAAAGTGTCATGATAAAGACAGGTTGTGGTGTATTTATGTCAAGTTGTCAAGAAAGACATCTAAAACAATGTCTTCTTTGCTTTTAAAATGACAACTGAGTGAATGACACATACGGACAGTTGTCATAAGCATGCTTAAAATATCATTCAGATTCATTATGTGTCATGTCATGATGATAAAGGTCTTATGACAGTCTTATGAACACCCTTCAAGTAAATTGTAACCATATTGATAACACAGACAGCTTCATAATGTCATAAAGAGTGTGGAAACATGAGCCCTTGTCATATTCACCTATGCACAGCTGATGGAAATCAATCAGACAGGTACCCAGACAGAAATCATGTGTAAGTATGAGTTAAATATTGTTAATAATATTAATATAACTGTTAATAATTGCTATTTTTTTATATTTTGATACATTATAATAATTTATTTCACATTGTTTAATTTACTCTCATAAATAAATAGCCTAAAGTAACATGATGCTACATGCTGCATCTCCTCTCCAGAAGAACCTTTTAGCTATTGATGATTGGCTCCTGTACTAGAATGCAGGGCTTCATTCGTCATATTGACCGTTACACTTATCTCCATTCTCACTATACAAACGACGCATCTTGTGTATTCTATAATATTCGACTGCATCCTGAATAGCTGAATTAGGCCCAATCTCCATTTAATTTTATACCCTTATGCGTATGTTTTCTCCTTGGCACTTGAAACAAAGTGTGAAGGGGTAGTGATAAAAAATATTCTTCTAAGAAATGAGACACCAATGCTAAACCCACATATGTCGTCACTAGCTCATCTGTCATATGAGATGTTGTCTGCAGTAGTCATTACAGAAGGCCCAAGCTCAGTAATGTTTAACAGATTACTTACTCTGGAAGTTGTTTTGCGCTGTATTTTAACTTTAGACAATGTTGTTTGTTTTCAGCTGGAAATCATACAAGCTTCTGTTTTTCCCGTTTCATATAGAACATATGACTGGTGGTTCAATTTGTAAAAAACACAAAACTGTAAAATGTATTTACACAACTCAAATTCATTGATGTATCCAAAAAACACAATAATGTTATACCAGACATGTTGTTAAAGAGCAAATTCACTGCTAGACTTTCCTGACAAGCTTTTGGCAAGTCATCGGTTATTAGAATTGATAATATTTAGAACTACTGTATTGTGTAAGCAGTTACTTTAAGGAACTATCGTTAGCAAATTATCTTCCTTTTTTTAATCTGAGAACTGTAAAGCATGAACGCTATTATCAATGTAATAAAACAGATGCGTGTTTGTAGTAAAATTCTTATTTTACATTTGTGGGTCTCGTTGCTCACTTAAGCAGCCATATTGCTGCAAAAGCTGTAAATTTAGCATACCCCTTCGTTTGTAGTGTGGTCCTGAATATTTTTTGTTTGAAGGGCTACATGGCAACTTCCCCTACCCCTCAAGCCAAAAGAGAATCGGGACAGCCCTACCCCTTTAAGCAAACTTGTGGAACGGTGGATTAGGAGAAAGTGGAAGGGCTAAGGAGTAAAATAGAAATTGGGCCTTAGCCTTACATCACAGCAATTCATTGCTTATTGCATTATTGCAGTCACGTCATACTTTGTCATACAAGACGGTTCTACATCAAAAATTATTTCTGTTCAAAATATTCAGTTGTCTGCAATATAGACTAAATAATTTAACCCTACCGTCAGCCTTCAGAATCATTAATAAAGAAACTCCTCAAGTCATATTATAGCTTTGTGTGACAACTAGACAAGAAATGATAAGGCTAAGGAGGTGCTATAACATAAATTATTATAAATTTAATTCTTGCATGAATTAAAACAAGATTTCTTAATTATTGTGTTTAACCAACCAACCACCCAACCAACCAACCAACCAGCCAACCAGCCAACCAGCCAACCTGCCAGCCAACCTACTGACCGACCGACCGACCGACCGACCAACCCATGAGCATTGCCAATTTGAGCCTAAAAAACTGAGTACCTCCATCATCTTCAGGATACTATTAGTAACTAATTTTTCTCAATTACCGAATCATTGGAAGCTTGCTATTAAATGTCTTACATTCACTGATGATAACGAATTAACTTCAGGGTTACTGCTAAAGGGGACCACACACTAAAGCAGGCTCATTGTGTCTGGATAACCTCTATCTTCAGGCCCACCCAGTAGCTTACGGTTCCATAACGCTCCTTGGCAGAGCTGCTTCTCATTACGACCAGAGGATAAAGTCCACTCCGCTCTCCTGGATCCAAAAGAGCAGCAGCCCTGGTACCCCCTAAACACTAACACACCAGAGGGAAACATAAGCCCAGCTGAGACCCCCTCCAGAAACATGAGCCCTTGGGCCGATCGCCCGCCACACTGTAGCTCTTCATAAATCACTCCTCTCTCTCTCCATTCTGTCACGGTGCCAATTCTGGCGCTCCAGAGGGACAGCTGGAGGGGAAACACAGCGTCCCTGACCAACATCATGAAAATCTGTGAAGAACTGCTGGAGCATGATGGGGACTTGCTCTTGGCTGTTTGGGTGGTTGAGTAATTTGTTGAAACTGGTGCAAGTACTGGGCACAGGTATATGTTCGAATGTCATTTACAAGCAGGTGTTGTCAGGGCATTAAGCTTGGGTCTGAATTCTCAATTAATTTTCCGCTGGCTATTTGGTTCTGGTTTTATGCATGTTTTTTTAACATTCGGCATATGGTGAGCAAATGTGGGAATAGTGTTTGCGGCCAATTTGTTTGGTGTAGATTGGTTCTTAGTTTTAGTTACAGTATAATAAAAAGTGCTTTGTTAATTTGTCAATATGTTTGAATTGTTCATTTGGTAACACTTTACAATAAGATTTAATTAACTTAAACAAATATAAAGTGATAAAACTAAACAATTATATATTTGTAATTTAACCTAGTTTAATAAATAGTATAAAAGTATTGTTTGTTGTTAGTTCATTAACTGATTAAAAATCTGTTATTAAGTGTTAATATTGATTGTAACAATACAGTGTAGTTGTTTGACCTCAGGAAGAAAATTGGCTACTTTGATAAATATAAAATTCACTTGGATTTAAAAATGAAACTGTTAAAAAAATTGGGGTCTGCACTTTTTTATTATTTAGAAAATATTTAAACATTTATTAATATAATAATTATTATTATTTATTTGTATTAAAAGATCAGAAAACCATTTACTGATGAAAAGTATTGTATTTATTTTAATATCATGTTTGTTTATACATTTTTTTAATTAAAAATAAGAAATTCATTCATTCATTCATTCATTTTTTATTCGGCTTAGTCCCTTTATTAATCAGGGATCGCCACAGCGGAATGAACCGCCATCTTATCCAGCAAATGTTTTACGCAGCAGATGCTCTTCCAGCCGCAACCTAACACTGGGAAACATCCACACTCATTCATGGCCAATTTAGCTTATTCAATTCACCTATAGTGCATGTCTTTGGACTGTGGGGGAAACCGGAGCACCCGGAGGAAACCCACACAAACACAGGGAGAACATGCAAACTCCACACAGAAATACCAACTGACCCAGCCGGGCCTTGAATCAGCGAGCTTCTTGCTGTGAGGCAATCGTGCTACCCACTGTGCCACTGTGACGCTGTAAAAATAAGAAATGTTTCATATTATTATTATTATTATTATTAAATGACCACATAATCTTACCAGTAATGTTGTTGAAAAATGGCATTGTATTGCTGTAGAATATTTTACTGTTTTTATTGTATTAGGGTAAATAAATACAGTCTTGGAGAATGCAAGAGACTTCATAAAAACACATCTCCAAACTTGTGTCTTTGTGGGTTCTCTGAAATTAAGGTGCAGTTGACACTAGTGCATTTAGTTTTAAAGCATATAGGTTTTATTACTGTTATGCCTCGTGTCCACACTACTCCAGCATCTTCCACCCTCGAAAACAGACCATTTTGAAAATGCAGAAGACCTGGAAACCCTGGTGCTCGGTTTCAGTATAGACTGAAATGCAAACTTTTTAAACAGAACAGCAGTCCAAAATCACTCTCTGACTGCTTTTGTGGACTATTGTATATCGTTCCCTGATTTGTCAAGCCTCTCTCATATGACCATTACACAAATAGTACACTGTAAGTACTGATGCTGGTAAAATGTGTGCATGTCCAGTGAGCATAAATAAACATGTATCATGCATTTTAGGCTGTATAGTGTGGACTGAGATTGTTCTAAAACACTGTTTTAAAACAGAAATGCAGTAGTCTAAATGGCACCAGGTTTAACCAGTAGTGCTCTGGAGGCTGCAGAGCATTGTGTCCCTTAAATGACTCTGTTCTCTTGTTCTTTCATCAAATCTTTTACTTGAGAGACAAGCTGGAATTCATTCACTGTGTGTGCTTGCATGTCTGTTACTCTTTGCATTTTCATCACCTCATAACTCAAAGGGCCAATGGAGTCTATGATTATTTTCGGTTGCACTAGATCTAGTTCTGCTCCAAAACTTTAAGATGTTTTAAAGTGAGCATGAAGAGCTGCTCATGTCATTGAACTTCTGTATGTTCACAGGTCGAAACTAAAAGTCTGTCTCTAAGCCCTGGCTTTGTTCTTTTACTTTGTATACTTTTATACTTTGGTTCATTACTCATGCATGCCGTACCATTTCAGTTGTTTCCTCACCTACTTTTTGTGAAAATTGTGCTGTGTTGATTTTCAAGCAGTCAAACTTTAGATTTTTCCTTGTGGAGGAAAAAACGGTTGCAGTATATTAAATTTTTGACTCAAAAAACAAAACAAAAAAACAACATCTAGCAACAACCTGCTGTAGAAACCACCCACCTTGCAACTGCAGAGCAGTTCCCTAACAACTACTTGCAGCACCATTGTAACCACAAAGCAACACCCTGGCAACCACCCACAACACTCTTATTTTTTTGGGTCTCAAATACACAGGTGATCTTTACAAATCTTATTTATGTGATGAAATATAAAGTACAGTATAAAGATGAAATGTCTTTGTAAATAAATGTATCTAAGCATGTCTGTGAAGTGATTTAGAGCATACACTCACCGGCCACTTTATTAGGTACACCTGTCCAACTGCTTGTTAAAGCAAATTTCTAATTAGCCAATCACATGCCAGGAACTTAATGCATTTAGGCATGTAGACATGGTCAAGACAATCTGCTTCAGAATGGAAAAGAAAGGTGATTTAAGTGACTTTGAACGTGGCATGGTTGTTGGTGCTGGACGGGCTGGTCTGAGTATTTCAGAAACTGATGATCAACTGGGATTTTCACGCACAACCATCTCTAGGGTTTACAGAGAATGGTCAGAAAAAGAAAAAATATACAGTGAACAGCAGTTCTGTGGACGAAAATGCCTTGTTGATGTCAGAGGTTATAGAGGAGAATGGCCAGACCACACCGGGTGCCTCTCCTGTCAGCTAAGAAAAGGAAACTGAGGCTACAACTCGCACAGGCTCACCAAAATTGGACAAAAGAAGATTGGAAAAACCTTGCTTGGTCTAATGAGTCTTGATTTCTGCTGCGACATTTGGATGGTTGGGTCAGAATTTGGAATCAACAACATGAAAGCATGGATCCATCCAGTATTCCCTCTTGAATCTCATATATATATATGCAGTGCTCAGCATAAATGAGTACTACACCTTTTGAAAAAAATTATATTTTATGTTCATGAATGAATATAATTATATAATATATTTTTTTTATTAAACAGTTATATACGAATTTAAAATAGAAAGGTAATAAATTTAAATTCAAATTAGTTATTGCAAAAAAATACAAACTACAAAATATCAACATATTTCCCCAACATATTAACTTGGATGTACTAATTTGTGCACTAACTTTTGGAGTTTTTTGTTAGATTGGTTCCAGTTTTGGCTATGGTATTGACTAATCTAATGCACATATATATTATTGTAAAACATCCTATAGAAAATATTAATTTAAAAAAGAGATCTGTGAGGGGTGTACTCAGTTATGCTGATCACTGTATATTATATTGCCTTGTAAAGATGATTTTATTTCATTTTATAGTTCTTTGATTTCTTTTATCTTTATTTTATTTGTTTTATCTTAATTTCATTGTTTTATATTATTTTATTTATAGATTTGTTCAACTTATATATTTTTATCTTGTTAATGTGAGGACATAGTTTAAAATTACACCATTCCAGCATCCTTCCTGTCAAGCATAAACTTAAATAATGAATATTTAATGTATTAGTCTTGTATGGGAGCTTGGACAGTGCAAAATTGTCTCTGAACTTACAAAAACATGAGTGTGAGCAAATTTGCCTGTCACCATGTCTGTCAAGCTCCCTGTCTGCAGCAGGAAGTGGGCGGGGCTTGAGCCCACCTGCCCTGTCAGTCACAGCGAGGACAGCTGCGCTGGCGTCAGGCTGGCACAATGCTGGTCATCCATCAGCACACTGGCTCAGCAGCTCCGCCAAAACTCACATTCCTGTAATGCCCACGACCCCTGCATTCCACCTCTGGATGGCTATACTGACCCCCTACAGGCTTCTTGCAGGACGCATGCCTGTGTGTGTGTTTCTGGATTAAATAGCACTCTCTTATTCAGGCATATAGTACAATATAAGGAATTATGTACTAGCATTTTTTGTACAGTATGATGTATTTACATTTAAAGCAGCCATTTCTTGACTTATGTCACCCCAAAATATAAATGACCAAAACATTTTAAGCATGTTAAAATATTTAAAACAATTGGAGCATTCTATTCAAATTTGTCAATACTTTTAAGATCGACAAATAGTGAGAGAGTGGCGTGGCTTCTGGAGCTGGCAGACTGAGCCAGAGGGTGTTTAGCTGATGTGGGAGTTCAAATTTACTTATGGTAAAGCTTTTGGAACATAATAGACCTATAAAATGATGACATTAAAATTAAAATGTTAAATTTTAATATGTTAATTTTTATTTTAATATGTTATTTATTATTATTATTATTTTTTTTTTACAAATTTACTGACCTAAAATCCATCTTTATCTCTGCTAGATGCAAATGTCATCATATTATTTATACAGACTCACCATGCTTTTTTGTGGTGTGTGTGTGTAATGTAATAATATTTGTTAAATTTTAAATAAAGTACTTCCAGGAGGTTATTATGGCAGAATAAAGACTGACAGGCTTATTGGCAGCCTGATGCTAAGTTCTGCATCAGGCGCCACCAAACAGTAAAAAACGGTTTAAAAAAATGCAGCGTGACAGACAAGCAGATACATATGAATGTAGATGTATGTATATGGATTTGAATGTATTTACTGTCGGTCAAGGTGATTTAAAGTTCCTGGACGAGTCTCCATTATTTAGCGGTTGTTATCTTGAAATAACATTGCTTGGAATGTCACGACTGACCAATCAGAATCAAGTTTTCTAGACAGCCATATAATAAAGTTATTATTCTTTTTAAAACCATCTTTCAGTATTGGGGCCTTTTAGTTACTGTAATTACAATTGTGTTGAAGGTTTTTGGAAATTACTTGTAATTTAAAATGAAAATGAAAGTGCCATAATCAAAAACATTCACATTTTTTACTTAATTTTAACAAAGCACATCTAAAACGGCTCCTTTTTTGGCTACCTATAAAATTTTAAAAAGTCACCAATGGGCATTTATATCCATATTTAATATATGTTTGTATTTAAATAGTAATTTCATTGCAGTTACATGTGCTTAAACATGGCCTGCGTTTTATGTTTTAATGCTGTATTTCAATTTGCAGTAAATGGCCTTAAGTGACCTTCTGTGCAGCACAGTCTGAAGTTTAAGCCGTGTCTCAGCATTACAGTTCGTGATCAGATCATGAATATATAGACTTATCCTGAGCCAGAGATTATAGGCTGTGCCAAGTAATAGGCCATGTCTGGTTCTTTTTTTTACTGACTATTTGCTCTTTGTTACCACTTCACTGCTCAAGCCTCAGCTACTAACCTTTTTCTTTAATGTATAGGGCTCACAAGGCATTTAGATTTATGGAGGGAGACAAAGTTTTCATCTCTGGGACTCTAGAAATCAAGATTTAGGGTGTAATTAGTCTCACCTCCCCTCCTCTATCTACCTCCTCTTGCAGTCTTTGCTGTGTGTGTCGGCCTTCAGGCTCCACACTGGTGTCAGGGGAGTTCCTCCACATGCGCTGGGCTCTGAAAAGAGCTATTAAAAAGCCATTCATTAAGACACCGCCTCCCATGGACCTCAACAAACCACACTGTCTTACCACAGCATCTCAGTCAAGTGTGTATGTGTGTGCGTATATCTGTGTTTCTGAGTGGACTGTTTCTTACATTTAGAGAAGATTTTATATGAAATCTGCTTAAAAGGTTATTTGAGACAAAAATGTATTTCCTCAATTTATTCTCACTCAAGTGCTTCTTAACTAAATTTTACACAAAACAAGGTATTATGAACAAGATTGGAAACCAGAAACAATTGAATTGGAAGCCATTGGAACAAAAAAAATACCATGAATGTCAATGGCTGCTGGTTTCCAACATACTTCAGAATATATTATTTGGGTTGAACAGAAAATGAAATTCAAACAGGTTTGGAACAAGTGGAGAGTGAGTAGTTTTTGGGTGAAATATTCTAGTACAGTACACTACCTGACAGTCTTGTCATCGATCCCAAAAAATAATATCTTGACTTCTAGTTGATGATTTGGAAAAAGTGTCAAATTTTTTATTTATTTTTTTATTTTTTTTATTTTTGATTTGGAAAAGTTTTCCTATGAATCATCTGTTGAACTGCATCTCAATCATCACAAATACTGCAGAAGACCTATCGGAACCCGCATGGACCCAAGATTCTCACAGAAATCAGTCAAGTTCGGTGAAGGAAAAATTATGGTTTAGGGTTGCATTCAGTATGGATGTGTGCAAGAGATCTGCAGAGTGGATGGCAACATCAACAGCCTGAGGTATCAAGACATTTGTGCTGCCCATTACATTACCACCACAAACCACAGCAGAGGACAAATTCTTCAGCAGGATAGCGCTCCTTTCATACTTCAGCCTCCACATCAAAGTTCCTGAAAGCATAGAAGGTCATGGTGCTTAAGGACTGGCCAGCTCAATTATCAGACATGAATAGTATTGAGCATGTCTGGGATAAGATGGGGGAGGCATTAAAGATGAATGCAAAAATTCTTAATAAACTCTGGGAGTCCTGCAAGAATGCTTTCTTTGCCATTCCAGATGACTTTATTAATGTGTTATTTGAGTTATTGCAGAGATGTATGGATGCAGTCCTCCAAGCTCATGGGAGTCATACACAATATTAATTATTTTTCCACTGCAAGTGACAAGACGTTTGTCTAATCAAAGTCAGACCTTACTGTCCTAATTAAATAATAAAAAATCAAAGCATGATCATATTTTATTTAGGTAAAATAAGTGTAATCTAGAGGCCTTTGCCTTTCATATAAGCCACTTTTGATACCAAATGATTAACTAGAAGTCAAGTTATGATTTGTTGTTCCTAAAACTTGTATAGCTGACAAGACTTTTGTTGGGTAGTGTACATGACTGACTTCAGCCAATGAACAACAATTAAAGGGGTGGTATGCCAGTTATTTTCAGGTCATTTTAGTCTCTAGCAGGCTTTTGTTGTAGACCTTAAAAAGGCAATTTTCATTTTGTGTTAACTTTGAGTGTCATAACTTTGCAGATGTTGTAGATGCTATTAAACAACCCCTTAAACATTTAGGGGGAAAAGAGTTCAGGATTCTAAAGTGCACAAATGTGGCTCAACATAGACCAATTTTGAGGGTCCAAAATGCATATTAAGCCTAAATGTAATTCACACACCTTAGCTGACAAATAATAATTATCTTTTCAGTTACTTTTTAGGGAAAATATGTACATTTTAATTATAAATGCTTGCTTTGATCTGACTCTAGTTCACAACTTCTCTTGTGCTGTATGCGTGTTGGGAAGGTCACGTGTGAGTCAGGTGCCAAGAACTGCCCAAAGAAAGCTGATAAAATACTGTTTTGTCAATTGTCAGGACAATCATTTTCAATTGTTCTCTCTTCATTTAGGTTCTTGATTCAAATAGCGGGCAGTTTGGATCAGATGGGCAGTTCTGCGCTCAGGCAGAGCATTGAGAGCAGTGTGAAGAGCAGTGGTCTGGATGTCTTGGCCAAATCTCTGAACACTACACCTGAGACTTTACAGCTCATTGTGGACGGACTCACTCAGCCACCTGGATTTGATATTCGTCAAAGTAAGAATTAATATGTGACTTACCCAATCTGTTTACAAGTTTAATGTTTAAAAGCAATTGAATTGTTCAAAGGGCCTCATACGTGAAACACAAGCAGAGTGACTTTGTTTCTGTGTAAATGGTTCATGTACCTGTTCTGATTCTTTGAAATTTCTGGAAAGCCACTTCTTTAAGAAAAGTCTTTAAAGTGTTATGAATGAAGGCCCTTTGGTCCTATGCTGTACATTCATTTTTTAACAAACAGCTGATTTGTTGGAAATATTATTTTATTTAGATATCTAACAGTTTAGTTTAAACAGCAAAATGGAAAACTGAAGTGTTTGTTATTGAAAAGAGAAGACAGTAAAAATGTCTCTTATTGCATTCCACAGGAGATAGTAGATCACATGAATTTGCCATCTGCAAAATATGCAACAATCATAATGAGGGCTGGTTTAACTGCCCTAGAGAAAACAAAAAAGAAGTGCGAGTTGTCGCCATGTCAAAGAGCTGCTTTTTTCCCCCACTCCAGTTAAAAATATTTCTTTGGCCTTTCAAAGACAGAGGGACCAAAACAGTCTTTAATATATTTTTAACCCTTTTCCTGAAAATTACAACCCTATCATTTACCGAATGCTTATCTTGTAGCACGTAAGTGTTGAGGCAGTGCTTGTATTGTATTAAAAATGTATTGCCATCTAAAATGTCATTTAACATCCATGTTTAAGTATGATATTGTCCGGTTCTGAAATGAAAATTCAAAATTGGTGCCATTGATAATATTTAAAACTAAGCAGGTGAAACTTTTCCAAGACCCACTCAAAATGGTTCATGGAGCACATTTCATTTTTTGGAAGGAGAGGTCTCATCAAAACAGAGCTAAATAAAGAGCTTGAATGCCAAAAAGTAGAGTTGGGTACTGAAACCCAGTTTCATTGTGGCACTGGTACCTAAGTAACCGGTATATATCTGACTGAATTAGCATATGAATTTCTGTGTTGAATTATGGTGCCTAATTTTGGTGCACTGGTGCTGCGACAAGGATGTAAGAAGCATCAAGGGGTATGTCAAAGGCACACATAGGTACGCATTGCATCACACCATTGCTAAACATTTAATACTAAACAACTTTGAGGGATAGGGACACCATTGGTGACGTCTGTTCTTGTTGCTTATGGAACGCACTCATGCATGTAGACAATGCGCGCCGTACAGCGCATCCAGTGAGCGACTCACTTCAAATTCATTAACACGCATGATCTCATTTATCAAATTTTCTTAAACTAAGCATTATAAAGTATGGCTATACTGTATTTTACAAGCAAGGAGTATGACACAGCAACATGAAGCAGATGCTTTACAAAAGTTGCGTGCAAGGAGGGAAACACATCAGACTTGAGGGCACATCAAATCAATTTTAAGGCAGAAGAATGCTGTCTTTGAAAGCTTGCAACATCAACTGGTACTTTCACTGACTCCATTTATGGACACCAATACTCCGATTTTAATTGGATTTAGACAATACTTTAATTAAGAGTCTACCATGTAAACAGCGATTTTTGATTACCTTAAAGGACCACAGACACCTAAATAACAAAATGCGGGGGGGTTTTCTTTCCATTCAGTGTGCGTTATCAAATTCTATTTAAACAACACACTTTCACCAGTCCTTACTTTATACACAAATAAAATACCTCAGTTTGTCACGGGGTATGAACAGTAGGTTGCTGAATGAAAGTAAAACTGCCGAACTGAAGGTAAAGTCTAAAAATAAAAAATGAAAGTACATGAAAGTCTGAAGGAAACGTGGATAGCATGGTGACACAATGATGTTAATCAACCTATGTGCTATAACATGCAAAACGGGGTCATGAAAAGAACATTCAAAAAGCAACTGATATAAACATCTTAATCATTTTATTGTCTTATTCAGATTAAGGCAAATATGATGTCCACATAAATGTAGTCCCGTAGCCCCAACCCTAGAAAAAAGGTGTTCCCTTATTTTGATGACACAGGTTAGTAGTAAGCTGATGTAATGTTAATTGCATAATGCAAATCCTATATTCATACTAAGAAACAAATTTTCAAAAGAAATATGTTAATGTAATTTAATTCAAATATATATAAACTGATGTATACTTAAAACTTTAATTATATTGTTCAATTAAAATGATTAAAATAATTTTGTCATTCACCTTTATTTTGTGGCTCAAAAGTATAGGTTTAGGCACCGGTATCGAAATAACCCTAAAGGATACCCTACTCTACTGACATAAGATATAATATGTAAAAAAATGATTAAGAAATAAACCATCAAAACCTATTCCAGTACACTCTAAAAACAATCAGCAGGCCATAATAGAACCCCTTAAAAAAGTGTAGTGTGGCTACTACACAAAAAAGACAACCAGTTTGAACTTTCTGCTTTGCATCATAGCCTGTAAAACATTTCATAACGGAAGTTAACTGTTCCTCAGGTTAATGCACAGATGAAAGTTTTGAAATAAGCTTAGGACAACACAAACCAAAGTATCAAAGCACTTTCTCAACATGGCCGCTACACAGATTATAGACAATGCTGGCATCTCAGTCTCTTTTCCACCCTCCCGTCTCCCGATTGGCCTCCTGTCTCCCCTGAGTCCGTCTCTTGTCTGCAAGACGACTGGGCGGCGCTCCAGGCTTTTGAAGTCTTGCCGCGTAATTTGGGGGAAGACCCGCATTATTAAAGCAGACCTGCCGACAGATATATCATTAATGAGAGAGAAAGCTGCGTAAAGAGGAAAGCAGAGCAGCCTTGATCCCACTTCTAAAATCCCCTGATGACTCTCAAAGCGAATAAAAAGGACCAAACAACAAACGCCTCTTCTGGTTTTAATGTTAAGTTCAGACATCCGAAAAGACATTGTTTTCCTTCTGCGGGTGTTGATAGTAAATGTTAAGTTTCATTAAAGGTGACAGGTTTATAATTGAGATAAATTTCCCGACGTGTTTTCAGGGTTTGAGAGCCGAGTTCATTAAACACAGAGAAAGGGTTTATTTTTCCATACTTGGAAAGATGAGGGCAATGTTAAATGAATACTCTGGTGAAGAAATAACTTAGTTTCTTTTAGAAATCAACTACTCAGCTGCCTCAAAACATTAGCACATATCTGTTTTTAATTGGAATGGATTGAGAGATGGTTAGAACCAATGTTTGTGGTGTACTTCATATGAAAAGATGTCACCTCGTTGGTCTAGTGCACTACATGGGACACTAGCTTTCTCATCAGAAGGCTGCAGGCTCACTTCCTCTGGTTGGACGCCTGACGGGCTCTGCTCTGTGGCCAGCTGTATAAATAAATGCCATGTGAGCGGTGCACTAGGTAAGGTGTCCCGGATAAGAATAATCAGAGATGAATGTTTCCTGGACTGCAGAGCCTGCTGAGAGGCCATGTTTATGTAAAAAGCACCTCCCAAAGAAAATCGCCCAAAAACACAGGCGAAATGGACTTGGAAAGAAGAGGTTTGAGAGGCCTGGTAATTCTATTTGTTTTATACTATTAGCCGGAGCTTGTTTCTGATGTCTAGCTTCGGAGTTTTTGGATCAGTTTGCAGTAGGGTGCTTAAGACTCACAGTTTTAGTCATTGGAAAAGACAAAATCTGTTTAAACATTCTGTTTCCTTCTTTTCATTTTTTTGGCCCATTTGCAAGTGTTAAAATGCATTTTATTCAGTCCAATCACAAGTGGATGACACTACTACAATAGTCCAAAATGCATTAGATTGGATTGCTTTTGTAGGGTAAACAGGTATGAAGGGCCCTATCACACACGTGGCACAATGTTCAAGACGTGTTTGGTGTGATTTGTTGTTGTTTTCAGACCAGCACAACCCTAATTTTCACGTTTTTCGCCACGTTGTTTAGATAGCAAATCCATTTGTACCACTTTGTGGACTTGTGGGTGTTCTGGTCTAAAAAGGAGGTGTGTTAAGGCACATTGTTGGTGTGTTGCTATTTTGAGGAACCGAAATAGACATCGCTATTGACCAACTAATTGCTGGTCTAAAGTGCAGCGTAGAGCGCATTAGTCATGCGCCAATGCAGGTCCAAAACACACACATTGCTTAATACACACAGGATGTGCAGCAAATAGCTTTACATATGAAAAAAATAAAGGATTAAAATGTAAAAAAAATTATTATTGTCTACATAAATATAAAAACCACTGCATCCATGTCTTCATGTCAGGGGGCTTTTTCAGTTTATTCATGGCAATTAGCATTCGTATTATTTTATTATTATTATCAGTATTATTTATTATATGCATATTTATATTTGTCGGGTTTTGGAGATGTCTGCATCACCATATGGGGCATAAGAATAGGACATAAGTTTGGATATAAATCAGTTTTTTGACCACACTTCGTTATTATTGCTCATTTATTAGTTTGCTGGAAATTAGAACTGAATTTATAAATAGCTTTGAAAGAAATCTTTGCACAAATTAAATTAAATATGTAGGCTAATGGATGTCTTTAGTAAAGTGCGTACAACATTGTTTTTTTTTCACAAAAGTAAAGGGGTAAAATAAAGAGTAAAAGTAAAGTAAAGAGGCTGAATGGAGGAGTCTTGTTCTTTATCCTCGCTGCAGATGGTCTGTTTAGCAGTTTTCTCGCTAGTAAAGCATTCAGTTTTTCCATTTACAAAGTCCAGCATGTAAATAGCAAATGTGCCATGGTGCGACACAACTGACTCTTAAAGGGAATGTGATATGAGACTCTGATTGGTTTAATGCATGTTATGCTCAAAACACACCCATAACTCATTAATAGAATAAGCACAACCCTGTTAGACCATGAGCCGGGGCGCAAAGCGGATTTTTCCATTCCTAAAATTGCAACAGTGGATTCAGATACGCCCGTAATGGGCTTGCGCTTTATACTTTGCGCCTAGATCATTAAAATAGAGCCAGAAATCATCATGTCTCAATATACCCACAAACAGTCTAACACACTAACTCAGTTCCAGGAGGGCTGCAGCTTTGCATAGTTTAGCTTCAACCCTAATTAAACACACCTGATCAAACTAACAAAAAGTCATTCAGGCTTATTTAAAACCTACAGGTACTGTAAGTGTGTTGGAGCAGGGTTGGAACTAGAATGTGCAAGGCTGCGTATCTCCAGGAACAGGAGTTTGACAGCCCTGGTCTATCATGATTGTTAAGAGAAATGTTGTGAGAAAGTGCACCAATACCAAGTATTTGTATGACTACCAACAATTTTTTAAGTTACCACTCCCATCCTTTTCATTAAATATACTGCTAACTCGTAAGCCAAACAACATTATTTTGTCTATTTACATAGTACTTGTTTGTCGCACTAAGCACTTCACATAATGTTTATGGCTGTGACATTTGCAGTAAAAACTTGAAACATAAATTCACAGAGAATGCTTGTTAAAGGTACCATGAAATAAAATAAATAAAGTTTAGATGTTAGTTTTGGTTTATTCGTTTTAAGGTTATCTATTAGCCACTGTTCTCCAAAATCCGCTCACTCCACCTCTATTCTCGTACACAGCCTTGTCACTTCACGCATTGATTACTGCAATTCTCTCCTTTATGGTCCTCCACAGAAATCCCTCCATAAGCTTCAACTGGTCCAGAACTTAGCTGCCCGCATCATCACCAAAACTCCTTCTTTTCACCCCCATTTTACAAGATCTGCACTGGCTTCCAATCAAACCCAGAGTAGAATATAAAATCCTCCTGCATACATATTTGCTTAAATTCTTATTAAAATTTGTGTTTTTTATATTGTGCAACGTGTATTTGTAAAGTCTTTATGCATAGTGTATATTGTGAAAAGAGGAAAAACAATAGTTGTATGAAGGCTGTAATAAATAATTTTTCCTAAAAAACGCATTAAGGTCACGTGACCATCAGGAAGAATGCAGCATCTCATTTCTCACAGGACGTGTTCTCTGTTCTCTCGGTCTCCCGAGTTCGTTCTTCCAAGGACACCTGGCAAGACCGGTCTTCACAAGTCTGTTCTTGGAATTGAGAAACAGCCCACCTCTTCATTTTTCAATTCCGATTGCATCAAACATCAAATAAAAATGTACATTTCAAAGCATTTCATGGGAACTTTAACAGTATATTGAAACATCTATTTAAATATAAAAAACAACAAGAACAGAGAGTTAAGGGATCAGAAAAATATCAGTTGTAAACTTGTTTTATATTTTAATTGAGGGAAATAAACATGCCTTGTGAATGTGACCAAAAAATGATGTGATAAATAATATTTACTATTTAACCTTTTTGGATTTATGAGGTAAATGTTTGTTATGGATGTGACTTCTGTCCAAATTAGATGGGATCCATTGAATGCATGTTGATGTCAGATGGAAACAGTAATGCTTTGGTTGATCAAACATTATTCATAAATTGCACTTTTACCCTAATTATTATTTTTTTGTTTTTGTTCCAAAAGATTTTGAGCAGGCAGACTTCAAGCGAGAAGTTGTGTCCATGAATGACCTGCATGATGGCATGGTGCTGACGGGCCGTGTTACAAACACTGCATTATTTGGAGCCTTCGTAGACATTGGAGTTGGACGTTCTGGTCTGATTCCAAAACGCTTCATCACTCTGGAGAAACTTCCTGTTGACCAGAGGAGAAGAAGCCTAGCTCTCGGTCCAGGTGAGCGGGTAGAGGTACGGGTCATGAATGTGGATATTCAGAGGAATCGGATCACTCTGGACCTCATTAGGGTTCTTAGATAACTGTTAATTAAGGGTTTAAATGTAGTTAACAATACATAAATATTGCATTTGTTTATGGAAAATTATCCTTTTCCATAGTTTGAGTGTGGAATGTGCTGAATAAAAAAAAATATTTGCACTTTAATGCAAATACAAGATCAGTGTGTAAGAAGTAATGGTAGGTTAATATCATGTTTCTCTCCATATATGGTGCCAAAAATGCTGTTTTTGTTCATTTACTTTGACCTGCTGTTACTGTAGTTTTCAAGACCTTCAATAAATATGTTATGTTTCCTGAAACATTACAGAATTAAAATTGGGATGATTTAATTCATCTTTATTTCTATAGCGCTTTTACCATGTAGATTGTAGCAGCTTAACATAGAAGATTATAGTAAATTGAAACTGTGTCAGTCCAGTTTTTAAGAGTTGAAGTTCAAGTTAGTTCAGTTCAGTGTGGTTTAATTTTCACTGCTGAAAGTCCAAACACTAAAGAGCAAATCCGTCGATGCGCAGTTCCACAAGTCCAAACCATGCAAGTTAGTGGCAAGGAACAAACTTCACCAATTGACGAAAGTTAAGGAAAAAAAACCTCAAGAGAAACCAGGCTCGGTTGGGCACAAAATGTTTTCCTCAGGTCAAACATCTTGCGCAGAGCTGCAGTCTAGGCGCCGGAGGCTGGAGAATGCTGGACATCCATCGTGGAGAAGCTGCCGGTGGGAGAGGTCATCGGCTGGTGCACATGCTGGCCCTTTAGGATCAATGCGAAGACTCGTCTGTCACTGGGGTCTTACAGGAATCAGTCTCAAGCTCTCCACTCCTCCATGACCACCACAGCAGCTGCTCAGAATATGGCCAGGTCCAGGATTATGGAAAAAAAAAACCTTGGGAATAATAAAAACAGACTAACATAAGTGCAGATGCCGCTCAAATTATAATGTCTTATGGAAAGTGTTCCCAGCTCCGGTTGGCCTAAATAAATTATTGCTTTTGCATTCTCAAATATTTATGCTTATTTACAATTTCAAATTGCATTATGGGAATATTATAATATGCAATAAATAAAATTACTATAAATAAATCCAATAAAGCGGTGGCACAGTGGGTAGCACTGCCACCTCACAGCAAGAAAGTTGCTGGTTCAAGCCTCGGCTGGGTCAGTTGGCATTTCTGTGTGAAGTTTGCATGTTCTCTGAGGTTTCCTCCGGGCACTCCAGTTTCCCCCACAAGTCCAAAGACATACGCTATAGGTGAATTGGGTACGCTTATTTGGCCGTAGTGTATGTGTGTGAATGAGTGTGTATGGATGTTTCCCAGTGATGGGTTGCAGCTGGAAGGGCATCCACTGCGTAAAACATGTGCTAGATAAGTTGGTGGTTCATTCCGCTGTGGTGACCCCTCATTAATAAAGGGACTAAGCCGAAAAGAAAATGAATGAATGAATAAATCAATAACAATATATATATATAAAATAACAGAATGAAGGGTTGTCAAATTTTTGTACTGTATTTTACCATGACCAACCCAGACAATATATAGCTTTAAACTTGGAAAATGTTAACAAAGGTTATTCTGCCAATTTTCTCAAAATCAAAAGCTGTTGGAGCAGAGATTATGATCCCATAATGCAACCTGTAGGCCTAAAAATGAAAATAACCATGAAGAATGAATGAAGGCATGGATGAAGGCAAGTGCTGAAACATGTATGTGCAGTTTTAATGGAATAGCCATGTTAATAAAGGCTTTTTAAACAAATTTTTCACTTTTTTCAAGTGCCTTTGTACTTAATTTTGCTGTTTATTTTTATGTATCTCTTACCTAAAGAGCACTGAAAAACGAAATACCCCTGAAGCACTTTTTGTTTTTATTTTTAACTTTTTTTTTCACGTTTTCACGTAACTCTTTGTGGTGTACACACCAAGGATCTAGATATTTCTGTAGTTAATGATACGTAACATTACTATATTAATAATAATAATACAAAAAAAGATCAATATATGTAACCTTCTCTTACCATAGCCTTATTCCAGAACAACATAGTAATGATGCCTGAAGAGATCGTTTCCAAGGCCTGTGATCCAAACACTATTATACCAACTGGATGCTATACCATAAACAACAGTCACAGATGTTACTCCACCAATCTCAGGCCTGTTTGATTGACAGCCACTTATCAGGCTGAAAATGGGGGGAGTAAAAGCAGCTGCCACACTGCAATATGACTAGAGGCCGTGGGGAAAAACGAAACCTAATTATCCCAGACTAGCCACGTGCTAATGAGCCACTTCAAAATTAATCCCACGCTCCCTCGTCTCTATTATCTAATCTGTTTGTGTTTATATGACACAAATTAAAAAAATGGATAAATAAGAAACCTGAGGTGCCCTGAGCACTTAAAACTAACCACTGGGACCGAATTCCAAATGAGTGTGTTATATTTGCATTGGCGACGTTGCTTTGTATTACAGAGAAGTTTCATCAGAACTCAGAGCTGCATCGGAAGGGTTGAAGCATCACTGTATAGTGGGTTTTACATTATTTTTATTGAATAATTATGCGTTAATGAGAACAGTATAAAAGCTTACTACACACTTTTGTTTTACTATTATTTGTTGACTCAATCTTTGACCGTTGTCTATTGTACACCATTGACTCTAAGCCAATTTGTGCTGTCCAGTTTTGGGTTTTGGGATTTCATTAGAGTTGCATATCTTAACACATGTCTTGATTTGTGCATGTGTTGCATTTTATTTGTTTAAAAAAATTCAGTCTTTCCCCTTTACATGTATTTCCATTAGCTGAATTAAGAAAGCATAAGGATTGGATGTAAGTTAAACATCTGGTCCAACCATGCAGTGATTTTGGCAGTAATTATAATTTGAGAATGGGTTATGAAACTGGCAGTTGATGATGTGATGAATGCGAAAACCCAGGGCAAAGTATGACTGTACCAAGCCCACATACACACTGTAAATTTTTAGGATTGCCAATTGCATTTAACCGTTTGAGGGAATCCCTGAAATTAAGTCTTAACTGGAGGTCCGGGACCCACCAGGAGGCCTCAATGAAATCAGAATGACTTAAAAGGATTTAAAGGTGCCATCGAGTGCATTAATTCAACGTGTTAAATTGTTCTCTGATATCTACTGTACATAATGTGTGTCGCTTAGATAATTTAAAATTGTGCAGAAACTGTTTCATATACACATTTATAAAACATTTTTTTGGAGTTTTTTACCTTTAATTTAGATAGGATAGTGGAGGTTACAGACAAGAAAAGTATTTGGAGCAGAGGAAGGGAAAGGGTTGGAAAAGGACCTCGAGCCAGTAATCAAACTCTGGTCATCGTGAGCACCATAGTGATATATTTCGAGGCACTTAACCACTAGGCTATTGGCGCCAAACACAGGTGTGCCAAGCTTGTGGCATCATATTCAAAAAGACTTGAGGCTGTAATTGCTGCCAAAGGTGCATCAACAAAGTATTGAGCAAAGGCTGTGAATACTTATGTACATGTAATTTTTCAGTTTTTTTATTTTTTTATAAATGTGTAACAATTTCAAAAAATATCTAAGGGTTATTTATGGGGTATTATGTGTAGAATTTTGAGGAAATAAATGAATTTAATCCATTTTGGAATAAGGCTGTAGCATAAAAAAATGTGGGAAAAAGTGAAGGGCTACTGTATGAATACTTTCCGGATGCACTGTATACTCATTTATAACCACATGAATTACCCCTAAACTGGAAAGCTTGTTTTGACTATATTTGGAACCATCATGAATACTCATGACCTCTGCTTTGGTGCTTTGCATCTTGTGTCAGTGCTTAATGCTCACACATAGGCCCTGTTTACACTAATACATTTTCATTTAAAAATGCATACGTTTTGCTATGGTTAGGCCATCTGTCCACACTACGTCAAGGTTTTCGAGCGCAGAAAATGGATCGTTTTGGAAACGCTGTAGAGGCCATTTTCATTTTAAAACGCTGCTGCTCCGTGTTAGTGTGGAGGAAGAAAAATGGAGACGTCTGAAAACGGAGGCGTGGCTGCAGACGTTTGCTTATCTGATTGGGGCTTTTTCCTCAATATTAAGTAGCCTACATACAGTTCAGTCTTGCATCTTTTCATGGAAAACAAACTCCCGAGGACACGTCGGGTAAATCTTCCAAGGGAACAGTGTACTTTAAAACCTCATTCACATCATTCATGTTTTAATTTCTTAACAATAAAATGAAAACATGATATAAGGGACTGCCTATTTACATTTTGATATTAACTTAACAAACACCAAAAATGTTGAGGCATCGTGTAGCTGCATATTTATATGACTGCCATCTTCACTGTATGCATATTTATAACAAAACGGAGCCTATAACATGACTGCCTCTCATTTTTATTGAAACTACGAAACATACCCTCTCTTTTGCTGATTATCAGTTTAATATTCAATAACGACCATTATAAAAGTATAACGTACAATAAGTTAATACAATATAAAAAAATAAATGCAAGCAATCAGTCAAATGTGCAGAATCAGTGTATGTGTCTACATTAACTTATCGTTGTGCTCAGCCAAAACACGTTACCTGAGAACAAATAATAGATTCAAAAGACCAAAGTCAGAGAATATGTCGTTAGATAGCGAGCAGATGAATTAAATATCACATTTAACAAATATAGTGAGATTAGATGCAGCAGTAGATCCTTGATGAGCAGTCCGATGTGCACAGCTCTCATCGCTGCAGTGCAAGCCAGAGTGTGTGTGTGTGGTCATGTGATGTGCGTTTTCAGTGGTGTAGTGTATACTGAGAGTTGTTCAGAAACGCTGGGTGAAACGCCAGTGTGGACGTTCAGAAACGGCGTTTTAAAACTAAAACGTGTTAGTGTAAACGGGGCCATGTCTGATGTAATCATAATTCATATGTGAAAAAATACAGGGAGTGCAGAATTATTAGGCAAGTTGTATTTTTGAGGATTAATTTTATTATTTAACAACAATCATGTTCTCAATGAACCCAAAAAACTCCTTAATATCGAAGCTGAATATTTTTGGAAGTAGTTTTTAGTTTGGTTTTAGTTTTAGCTATTTTAGGAGGATATCTGTGTGTGCAGGTGACTATTACTGTGCATAATTATTAGGCAACTTAACAAAAAACAAATATATAATCATTTCAATTATTTATTTTCACCAGTGAAACCAATATAACATCTCAACATTCACAAATATACATTTCTGACATTCAAAAACAAAACAAAAACAAATCAGTGACCAATATAGCCACCTTTCTTTGCAAGGACACTTAAAGACCTTCCATCCATGGATTCTGTCAGTGTTTTGATCTGTTCACTATCAACATTGCGTGCAGCAGCAACCACAGCCTCCCAGACACTGTTCAGAGAGGTGTACTGTTTTCCCTCCTTGTAAATCTCACATTTGATGATGGACCACAGGTTCTCTATGGGGTTTAAATCAGGTGAACAAGGAGGCCATGTCATTAGTTTTTCTTCTTTTAGACCCTTTCTTGCCAGCCACGCTGTGGAGTACTTGAACGCGTGTGATGGAGCATTGTCCTGCATGAAAATCATGTTTTTCTTGAAGAATGCAGACTTCTTCCTGTACCAGTGCTTGAGGAAGGTGTCTTCCAGAAACTGGCAGTAGGACTGGGAGTTGAGCTTGCTGGCGTCTGAGTCGGACTGGAGCTCTCTGCCCTTTACCGATCCAGCCACTGGCCCATCCATCTGGCCCATCAAGACTCACTCTCATTTCATCAGTCCATAAAACCTTAGAAAATTCAGTCTTGAGATATTTCTTGGCCCAGTCTTGACGTTTCAGCTTGTGTGTCTTGTTCAGTGATGGTCGTTTTTCAGCCTTTCTTACCTTGGCCATGTCTCTGAGTATTGCACAACTTGTGCTTTTGGGCACTCCAGTGATGTTGCAGCTCTGAAATATGGCAAAACTGGTGGCAAGTGGCATCTTAGTAGCTGCGCGCTTGACTTTTCTCAGTTCATGGGCAGTTATTTTGTACCTTGGTTTTTCCACACGCTTCTTGCAACCCTGTTGACTATTTTGAATGAAACGCTTGATTGTTCGATGATCACACTTCAGAAGCTTGGCTATTTTAAGAGTGCTGCATCCCTCTGCAAGATATCTCACTATTTTTGACTTTTCGGATCCTGTCAAGTCCTTCTTTTGACCCATTTTGCCAAAGGAAAGGAAGTTGCCTAATAATTATGCACACCTGAAATAGGGTGTTGATGTCATTAGACCACACCCCTTCTCATTACAGAGATGCACATCACCTAATATGCTTAACTGGTAGTAGGCTTTCGAGCCTATACAGCTTGGAGTAAGACAACATGCATAAAGAGGATGATGGGGTCAAAATACTCTTTTGCCTAATAATTCTGCACTCCCTGTATTTGAACAAACTTAATCAATGCCTTGTCAAATGACAATTGTTTCAACTGAAGCGGAGAAGAGGTTCACATTAGGAGTGAGCTATCTGTAGTGAACTAAGTCTGCTCCTCCATTACTGCTTTTGAGTTATATGTTGTGAATAAAATATAGGCTAAAATATCATTTTTACTCAACAAAAGGGACTTGACAGAGATGTATTTAGCGTTGTGTTTTATGGGTTTAACATATATGGCACAGGCAGGAATTAATATCAACCCCTGCATAAACAGATGAGTTTGATAAAGTTTTAAGGCCCAATCCCAATTCTATTTTTGTACCCCTACCCCTTGGCCCTTAAAAACGAGTGTGAAGGGGAAGGGCAAAATTTACCCCTAAGAATTGGGACAGCACTACAACACCTGCACATGTCATCATACGTCATCATGATCTCTTGCTTCATATGAGATCAGCTGATTGCGACTGCTGTAGTTATTCCAGTTGTGTTATTTTTTTTGGTATTTATCTTCAGGAAATCACTGAAGGCATATATCATGTTATCATAATGTGGCAATAAGACCGTGACTATACTGTGTATTCACACAGTGGCCATATTCATCTATGTAAACACACCAAAAACAACATTAACATTATCGCAGACGCTGTAAAACGCTCATTCTCAGCCACTAGACTTTTCTGACAGGGTTATTCGAGTGTCATCAAGTGTCAGAATATTGTAGGACTGCTGTACAGGAGTTATTATTAGGGATTAAAGATCGTAAAATTTAGCGTTTTTTATTTTAGCGTTTTTTTTATAAAAGCATGACGGTGAAACACAAACGTGGTTATGAATATATTAAAACATGTGTTTGTTTGTTGTAAAAATTTGTAATAATGACAAAAAATACTAATTTGTGGCTCTCCTTCAAGGTGCAACAAAACTGCCGCTGTAGCAGGTGTATTCTGGGAAATTTTCTTACCCCTTGGTTTTGAGTGTGGTCCTGAAAAATCTTTGTTTGAAGGGGTGTATACGCCTTGCCCTTAGCCCTACACCTTTAAGCTAAAGAGAATTGGGACACCACTACTCCTTCACATGAACGCGCAAAACGAGGGGTAAGGGGAAGAGCTAAGGGGTAGAATTGGGATTGGGCCTTTTTAAATGTCATTAAACTCAGTAAAAATCACAGTAAGTGTTGAGTAATATGACATGATGAACAAACACTAATTTAACAATATTTACAGTTTACATGTGATTGTTTCCTCATTACAAACAAAATTCTTAACTAATAAAAGATACATTTAACTGCTTACAGCATGTGTCGGAAATGAAAACCAATTACCATAATGTCAGCTCCAGAGGATTCCTCAACATCTGTGTACATAGTGATACAAAAAGAAACAATGACATCAAGCATTATTCCTTATCCTTTGTAAATGCATGAAAAGTGGATTTGCTTTTAAATAGGGCAAAAAAAGCATTATCTTGACATAATAACATGTCGGCTGGAAAGGCATCCACTGTGTAAAACATATACTGCAATAGTTGGTGGTCCATTCCGGTGTGGCAACTCCTGATAAATAAGAGACTAAGCTGAAGGGAAATCAATGAATGAAACTTTTTCAGGCCCCAGCTATGATGAAGGTATACACTTTGTTCATGGGCAGCCTTTTTTTTGGCAAGTGTGGACTTTTCTAAGCTGCAAACTGAGAGGTAGTGTATTCTAAAATACAAAAGTTTTGTTCACACTATTTAAAAAAATATTATTTATAATGTTAAATGGAGAACAAAATATTTCAGGTATACCAAAGACTATAGAATACACAAGACATGTCACTTCTATAGTTTTGAATGGGGAAAAGTGTAACGCTCAGTATGGCGAATGAAGCCCTGCCTACTAGTACAGTAACCAATCAGCGATGGCTATAGACTGACGTTTCTCTTGGTAAAAACTCAAAGCAGTCGTGTGATTTTACAACAGTTTTGTTGGTGAACAAAAGCACTGGAATCTCAGCAAACACTTGCTCCACAGATATAAGAAACATATCCACATATAAAGCTTGAGATCTGTATTTTTAAATGAACCAAGTACACTTGATAAAAGCTTTTTAGTTTTGTAATCTGTATGAAACGAATGCGAGGTACAGTCAGTCCTGTCAATCGCACATCACATGACAGCAGCAACTACTCAAATGCCCAGAGACTTGTAAAAAAAGAGTTGCTGTCATTTCTGGAGGAGATTCACCATCAAGACCAATTTGTGGATTACTTCAGAAGACCAGCGCTATCAGACAATCATTATCCAGAGGATGATCATGTGTAGAACAGCCGTAAATGAGATTGATGTTGTGATCTCGTTTCTTTTCGAGTGTGCATTTGCTTGGACAACCTGAAAAAATGCAGATGTTGTTTGATTCAGACATTTAGAAATGAAACTTACCTGTAAGAGACAGTTGATGTTTAATTTTATTAGTGGTTTCAAATCTGTAATGTAATCGTAAGCTTGGCAAACAGTTTTGGAGAATTTGATCTTTCCCCATTCAGACAGAATGCCCAAGCATACTGCCCAAGAGGAATTTCTAAGATGGCCACTGAGTGAAAGGACTTGCCTTAAAGCAAAGAGCATAGAATCATCAAGAGGCAACACTCTAGTGCGATTTGGGAAACAGCCACTAGATGCCGCTAGTGTCACGCGGTGGCCATTTTGGAATGAAAACTCCAATAGAATAACAGCATATTATCAGTCTGTAAAATAAACTATTAAAAGTGCTGATGATTATGATAGTAAGCGTTGTATTGTCGTCTTTCAGGTTGTATCTCAGCTTTAATGTGCTTTTTAAATAAATAAATAATTAAACAAAGCAGCTGCTTGCCATTGCAACAGCAATAAGATCCAATGGACGGCTGATCGCTTTCACTCCAAAACGGTGGAATCGCAGGGCTGTTGCTGGGCGCTGCTGTTGCATTGAGTGACGCCTCTTGGTCATTCTAAGCTCTTTGCTTAAAGGGACTTGGGGTCTACTTCTAGTTGTTATTATTTAAATGCAATTATTGAATCACTTTTGTATGATCAAATCCTCTGCATACACAGCAAATGTCGTAATCATAAAATACAGCTATTATTTTGGCTGACATATGAACTCTCCTTTGGTACTTGCTCGTCTGGACTTGCCAAAGAGGTCAGAATGATTATTCATAACACTTTGAAGTGCCATATACAACCTAAACTCCGACCCCTACAAAACTGCCTAAAGGTTCTTTGGGAATGCATTTAATAAATTGAAATAAAAACAATTAAAATCATGTTTCACTGCTGTTTAATATTATTCTTTACTGCATATACCACTCTGAAGTGTGGCATCTGAGTCAGCCATCTAAAACAGACGTCTTACATCTACTTGACAAAACAGAAGCTCTGAGCTTGCACTGAAAATCCACTTTCCTCAACCGGTTGCACAGCTAATTGCCCAAATGATTGAAAGCTCTTGATGACAGGCCTGTCTCCTCTTGTTCCTGAATTGCAGGCCACTGGGAAAAATAGATCATCATCAGCTGTCTTAAAGGTGTCAGGGCCAAGTAGCACTACGCTTAATAGAATACCTCCTTCCTTCCTACTTCCCTAAACGAATGCACAGACACCCACCCACACTAAGCATTTCAAATAACAATGTTCTTCACAGATATAAATCAACAAATTCATCTAAAAGCTCCCCAAAACTTTAAGCAAACAGTATCATGTTTTAAATGTAACCAAGTCAAAATGGAGTTTATTATAGGTGTCAAACAACCCGTATTTCTGTTCTTTAAGGCTTGGAGAACAGTAGACGTGTGACATGGGTGGGAGTGTGCGATGTAATACAGTGACAGAATTGGAAAAGGCCCATATGCAAAGTGCAGACGGCTCGTCTCAGGGCAGGCCTGCTTTCGAGCACCAGTGGTATTGTTTTAACAGTAAATCTGTCATAACGAGACTAGTCAGTCTGACATTGATAAGGTATTATTACTCCTCATTGTTTAGAAGTGGAATATCTTAAATGAAAGGTAATTACTCAGCAGGTCTTGCGTCCTGGCAGCATCTCAGAGACGCGTCAGAACATGTCCTCCCCTGTCATTAGCAATGCTTACAAAGAACTGCACCAGTTACAGAGGACGCGTTAAACAATGTCACTTGAAAAGAACACAGAGTAATCTTGCATAACCTAGTAGCTGTAAATCAACATACTGTAAATCAGAGGTCTCAACTCAGTCTTTAAGGAAATAGTGAAGCACTAGATGATGGTCATTTTATCCAACACATTCTCACAGCAATTTGTAACATTTTTACTTATAGTGGCTAATTCGTAATAATTTTTATGATCTCTTTTGTACATTTTAGTACGATTTGCTCATCCCCCAATGAGGGGTAGGGTTAGGGATAGGGTTTGGGGGCAAGCTTTTTTTTTTTTTTTTAAATCATATGTTTTCATACAAATTAAATCGTATGAATTTGTATGATTAAGGAACTTTTACGACAATATGTTAGTAGTTGCATTTCCTATTGAGATCAGGCAGGATGTTGAATATGAGCTTGTTTTTATTTGTCAGTTTATTAGTAAAGCGGCAAACATGTTCATAGACCATTTAGTTAGTTTACCTAAAAGGTTCACCGAGAACCTACGGTGCTTAGGCCCTATTGGAATTGCTCCATTTATTATTATTATTATTTATAATTATTATTATTATTATCTAGAATTAATTGTATTTTTAAAGGTCTAAACATGCTCGAAAAAATATACGTTTGTTATAGGTTTTGGAAGTGGGTGTGGCAAAATGGCTTGACAGCGCCACCGTGTCCATGGCTGCCTCACAAACTTTGATGCTTTGTCGAAAATAACTGAGGCATACATTGTCTGATCTGCTTCAAAATCCACATGTTTGATAACAGTCCCTACTTGAACACGTTTATATGCCAATATACAGGTACAGTTATAGCGCCACCCGCTGGCAACAGGAAATTACACATTTTACACTGTAACAAACTCCTCCTAGACGTTTTATCAGATTGAATTCAAGTTTTGTCAGTATAATCTAAAAGCCCTTTGTGATGTGAAATTGTGAAGATCTAGAATTTTCGTCGAAGGTTGTGTCCGTGGTGGACCGCCATGGAAGAGGAAGTACTTATAACTCAGCCAAACAATGTCTGATCTGCCTGAAAATTCACGTTCGATGAGATTTCTCTCCTGAAGACATCTACAGGCCAATATTTACTTAGTCATAGCGTCATCTGCTGACAGAAGAAAGTTTATATATCATTTTAAATTATTGTTGTCTACTGTTCGCTATCATCCTAAGGCCACCGGGCAGCGGTGAGCCAGGGTGCGAGGTCCCTTTTATCGCTGCTTGCAGTTTTAATCTAATTATTATTATGTTCATTTATCACATTTTTCTTCAGTAGAACATTGATGAAGATTGTTTTAAAGATGACACTGAGGTTTACTTTGATTCGTGCAGTTCAAGATCATTAAGTCTAAAAAAGTGTGTCAGGAAACGCTAAACAAATATCTGCATTGCTGTAACTACAGTAAATTAAGGTGCAACGATCGCTCTGTACAAGGAAACTGAACATTGTTTACAACATCATTACCTTTAATCCATAGCTTTAGGCAAACTCAATACCTTTCTGCAAACTGGTACTTTTGGACAGCTTGTTTCGGGTTTAACTGTATGTTTATGTAATCACACAGTGATCTAACATATATGCAATTATGTTATTAAAGTGCCCAATACTGATGTAAGACGTGTTTTAAGCACAAAAAGTTCACAACCTAGCTTTCATCAACTCACCTTTTTATATAAACCGTGAGAAACTATGATTTATAGTATACACTTATCATCTTCTCATCAGTTCTTGTGAATTGTTTCTTCACTTCAGTCAATGCTGGAGTAACTGAAGCGTTGAAAAAGTTGGCAAACCTGGCATCATATAGTCACGTAAGTCATACTGGTTCAATTAAAGTTGGCAAGACTATTGGATGTACCTAAATGTGAGTTTTGTAGATCTCAAACCACAAACTGTTTCAGATAGTTCAGTCTGATTTGATGATTTAAAAAAATTTACTTAGACAATTCACAAGCACAAAAAAAAACAATAATAAAATTACGATTCACTCATGACATGAACCGGATGTAACTTCAGACCATTTGCCTGAGGATTAAAGGTATAGAAAATGATGTTCAGCTTCTTGCATAGACTGCTTCATGTGACCTCAATGTATTAACTGAGGCCATGGGTATTAATTTAGCATTTCCCTGTTTTTTTTTGTTTGTTTGTTTTATCAAGTTATGTTAGACATCTCTGAAGCTACAGCATTTTATTTGATTAAAAGTAAAAACTGTAGTATTTTTATAGTCCATCAGCATAGCAATAGTTTATATAGCAAAAGTTTTTTCAGTCATGTTAAAAACATGAATGAATTGATGACATATATTACTTAAATATATCTCCAGGTTGGAGGAAAGTCCTTACCCCAGGTGGAGGAGTTCAAGTATCTTGGGGTTTTGTTCACAAGTGAAGGAAGGATGGATCATGAGATTGACAGGCAGATTGGTGCAGCGACGGCAGTAATGCAGTCGATGTACTGGTCCATTGTGGTAAAGAAGGATCTGAGCCGAAAAGCAAAGCTCTTGATTTACCGGTCAATCTACGCTACCACTCTCACCTATATGGTCGTAAGCTTTGGGTCATGATTGAAAGGACAAGATCTTGGTTACAAGCATGCGAAATGAGTTTCCTTTGCAGGGTGGCAGGGTGCACCTATATAGATAGGGTAAGGAGCTCTGTCACCCGGGAGGAGCTCGGAGTAGAGCAGCCGCTCCTCCACATCTTGAGAAGTCAGCTGAGGTGGCTCGGGCATTTGTTTTGGATGCCTCCTGGACGCCTACCTAAGATATGTTCCAGGCAGGTTCCACCAGGAGGAAGCCTCAGGAAGGCCCAGGACACGCTGAAGGGACTATGTCTCGCGACTGGCCTGGGAACTCCTTGGGAACCCCCTGGAGGAGCTGAAGGAAGTGTCTGGGGAGAGGGAAGTCTGGCGTTCTCTCCTGAGACTGCTGCCCCCGCGACCCGGCCCCAAAAAGCAAATGAAAAATTTTTTTGTTATTTTAAGATTCTATTTAAAGATCAAAACACTAATTAATTTTAATTTTTTTTTTACTATTTTCCATTTAATTTTGTCAGCAATTATATTTTAGTAATTTAAATACAACAAAATTTAGGCCCAATCCTAATTCTACCCCTTAGCCCTTCCCCTTATCCCTCGTTTTGCACATTCATGTGAAGGGGTAGTGGTGTCCCAATTCTCTTTAGCTTAAAGGCTAAGGGCAAGGGGTATACACCCCTTCGAACGAAGATTGTTCAGGAGCACACTCGAAACCAAGGGGTAAGAAAATTTCCCAAAATACACCTGCTACAGAGGCAGTTTCGCTGCACCCAGAAGTAAGGAGAGCCACAAATTAGTTTTTTTTTTGTCATTATTACGAATTACGAAAAAAAAAACTACTAAAAAAAAACCCACTATATTTTGCGATCTATAATCCCTAATAATAACTCCTGTACAGCAGTCCTACAATATTCTGACACTCGATGACACTCGAATACCCTGTCAGAAAACTCTGGTGGCTGGGAATAGGCTTTTTACAGTGTCTGTTATAATGTTAATGCTGTTTTTGGTGTGTTTACATAGATGAATATGGCCACTGTGTAAATGCGCAGTATAGTTAGGATCTTGTTGCCACATTATATCATTATGATAACATGATATATGCCTTCAGTGATTTCCTGAAGATAAATACCAAAAAATAACACAACTGGAATAACTACAGCAGTCGCGATCAGATGATCTCATATGAAGCAAGAGATCGCGATGACGTATGATGACATGTGCAGGTGTTGTAGTGCTGTCCCAATTCTTAGGGGTAAATTTTGAAGCCCTTACCCTTCACACTCAATTTTAAGGGCCAAGGGTAAGGGGAAGGGGTAGGGGTACAAAATAGAATTGGGATTGGGCCTTTGTATGATCACTTATATTTATAAATACAGGCCACAAAAAACATGTTGTTTCATTTTTACATGAATGCACAGAATGACGATCAATCAACAAATTGCCATTTTATTTACTTATTTACTTCAATTCATTATTTTATTGACATTCTTCCTAAGCAACTTATCTGAAACATCAAATTATACACTAGCACATTCTTTAAACATAACAAAAGAATTGCAAATTGCTATTAACATCAAAATCTCAGTCATTGACTCTTATTCACGGTGTAGTTCAACTCAATGCAGATCCAATTTTCAACCAATATACTTTAGCTTTATTTATTTATTTTTACTATTTTTATTTAGATTTATTATTAGTCCCAGCAGTAGTTTTACCTTTCAGGTGATCTCAGGCCGATCCAAGCGCAACTGTGGGTTTCACATATGCCCAAATGAACCAAGCTAAGGGTGCAAACACAGCAGGTTCTGAAACAAACATCTAGGTGTGAATACACCATGGTGTAAATGGTGTAAAGGAACAAACTACAAATACTCAAATGATTGTAATTAAATATTTTTTCTCAGGAATTGTACTTCATTAAGTAGTTTTAAAAAATGTGTACTATTACTTTTCTCTTGAGTACATTTTAGTGCTGTATAAGTACTTCAGAATCAGAAAGAGCTTTATTGCCAGGTATGTTCACACATACGAGGAATTTGTTTTCGTGACAGAGCTTCTACAGTGCAACACTTTTACTTCACTATTTCCCTGCAGTCACTATTTTTTTCTTGTCTATGTTGATTGGCTAATACAATAATCAGTCCTGTGATTCCTGTCCAATCAAATCACACATAGAAAATTTGCATCATAAAAACAACCTCAAGACATTACTACACACAATGACCGAGAGACTGCTTGGACTGCATGTGACTGATGACAGGATGAAGATGTCTACTGTATGATGACTGAAATCACAAATGACCTGAAAGAATAACTAAACTCCCTACTGTATTTTCACACACATGCACAAATAGTATGTAAATGCATCAACCTTTCACAGCGTAATTCACACTACTCTTGAGTACTTTTAAAATGGCAACTTTTTACTAGTACTTTGAGTAATATTTACAGCGGATACTTTTACTCTACATTGTTGGCAACTAATGGTACATTTATTTTAGTATTTACTTCCACCACTGTTCATTATTGGGTTTTTCCCTCTCATGCGAACCCCCTTTTCCTTCCGCTTGGTGAATATGATCCGCGTCTTAGATATATGCTTATATGAGACAAGAGAGGCGTGAAGAAGTCAGAAGGTCTACAGAAAGTCTCACTGATAAAGGTTTCTGATATCAGGAGAACAGTGAAGGTGAAGGCGACTGGAAACACAACTTCCTACTCAGGCCTGTCAATCAGCGCAAACACTCTTGACCCAAGAAGAGGAAGAGCTCGACAAACACGCCTGATGGGGGATTTCACACTATTGTTGGACTGGGAGGAAAGAGGCTGCCTGTAAGTAATACTAAAGACCAAAAGACCTGAATCAAGCAAAAAAAAGATTTGCGTTGGTGGAAGAATTAAAGTTGTCAAAATACATCTGTGCCAAACGTTTTAAACTAATAAACAGATATAAAGCTTTCAAAAGTAAACATACATACAAAAACTCAGGCTGCTTATAAGTGTCCACTTAAAGGGACATATTTGTACCTAGGAAGTACAAATGTGTTCCTTTTAAAAAGGTGCAGTCTAAGTCCAGGTTTTAAACCTTTGTTTCTGGGAGTGCAGTTAACAAATAAACAAATAATTATGCAAAAATACATTTATTGTCACAATATAAATGGGATTGTATTGGCAGCAGTAGGGGAAAGTGGGAATGGTTGCAACATGGGGCAGTTGCAACAAGATTTATTCCTCCATTTAGGAAGGAGGTAGAGTGATGATATTCATACTCCATACAATATTCTCAGTTAGACCCTCCTTCAATCTGAGAGAAATCAGCCATATGTGATCATTCCTTCATTTTTAAGGTAAAAAAGTCAATTTTTTATGTTCAGAACATTTCTCGTGCTGTCTAATGTGCTTTTGTGAAACGATTCATTCGTATAACTTAAATCACTGCTTTCTTAGCTTTATATAGGCTAAGAAAGCTAATATAATATAATATTTAAATTAGCTATCAAGTGTTAAAGCTAATGTATCTCCCTATGTAGCACCTGTGACCTACAGATTATTTTGATGTCCTAATAAACACTATGGGCCGATCAGAAGACTAGATTCGCACAAGAGCCAGAGTTGCAGCAAGAGAAAAGACAAGTCAATGGGGTTTGATTGAAAAAATAAGTGCTTTATAAATTCTTTTAAAAGTTTAAATTGTCAAGTTCCAAACCACAATAACACAACACAAAGAAAATAGAAACAATAAACAAATTAAATCAAATAAACTAATACCACAATAGCTTACAAAAAAACCAATGTTTGTATACTTGTTTAGTTACTATATCTAGAATACTATTATTTAAAATAAATATATATACCAATATGATATAATAATAACTCCTATATGTATTATTTATCATGTATTGTTACCTATTTACTTATTCAGCTAATTATATTATCTAATTATCTAGTCTAATTAATAAATCCAATTATCTAATAAATTAGTTTCGCTATAGCTCGTCACAGTTAAATGACTGTTCACAGTCACCAAAAATAAACCCAGTTCACAGTTGAAATAAAACTAAATAGTTGAAATAAAAGAAAAGATGCAATTAAACTATTTTACACAATAACTCTTTTTTTCTTTTCAAAACACTCCAAATAAAATAACAAAATAGAACTCACAATTACAAGTTCTCACTGAAATATGAAACAATTTACAATAAACTGTTCTTCAAGTGACAGGAGTTCAGTATTCTCTTTATATGGCGGCAAATCAATGCCAATATTAATCGAGCGTAGCGGTGATGTTTACGTGCAAGGAGAAGTGAACCGCCATAGATATATACATTAGATGTCGCCTACCCTACTGTTGTCTATTAGGAAATAATAGGAAGGAAATAAGGAATGCGTCAATAGAGCCGCCATTTTAGTACAGGGTAGTGCTCCTTTGAAATGAATGCAGGACCAAGGTGAAGTGGAGGACTGTGGCCATCCAAAGCCAGAGAAATACACATATATGCATATATCTACAAATCTATCTATCTGCAAACATTTAAAAAAAATACAAAATATTATAATTTTACATCACTTTTCTTCATTGATGGATGTGACCGCACGGGCATTCCTGCAGAGAGTGAGTGTTTGTGTGCATGGAAATGCATTACCCTCCTTCCCTGTTTTATTTGATCTAATCCATGTCCTGAAACACACTCCTGCTTTCACTTCTCATTCTGATGGAGGGAGCGATTCGTTTGTGAATGAATCTCCGTTTTGAACGACTCGTTCACTTAGCTGACAATAATACAAGTTTCTGGCAGAGCAGCATCTTCTTGTCATATTTCATAACATTGTTCGCTTATTTTATTCAACAAAACTAACATAAGCTTAGAATTCAGTACGAGTTGGTGCTACTTTGCCTTATGGTCACTGCAGTAAGAGACTGTATTATCATCAATAACATTACTTGTTATGCACAAAAGTTCATAACATACAAAAACAAAAAAAGAAATCTTACTGAAATGTGATGACTTTGTGCTTTGTTTTTTTTGTTTGCTCTTTATTACACCCAGTACACTGCGCTAAAGTCCAGCATCTTCACATTGGCACACTGTCTGTGATATCTAGTGTATATATCTATGGGTGTCCGTTAAGAAAGCAAAACTCAGTTCCACGGGATGGAAAAACTTTCACAAAACCTGTTCACTCGTATCAGTATCAGTAAAAATGACGTGTGTGTATGGACTGTAAAACTTGTAGTGCATGCGTATGACTACCACTTTTCCAAAAGGAATCGTTGACCAGATTTGTTGAACACAGGGATGGCTCGCCAGTCTCCACCAACTCAAACTTTTTACAGCCAGTGGAAACACTAACTCCAGCACTCTTCTCAATTCCTCGTTCAGAATCGCGACAGACAACAGATCTCAGGAGCAGCAGATGAAATAAAATAAAATGAGGAGGAAAAGAGGAAAGGAGGGGAGCAAAAAACCCAACCAAGAAAATAGCAAGGATTCAAAACAAATCCTTAATGTAGTAAGGGAAAAAGTCAGATTTCCTAGATTTTCGCAGAACAGATCAGATCACATCACAATCGGAACTGAATTCAACTTCTCTCTGATGACGCTTCTCTCTCTCAAACAATCTTACTGAGGTATCAGTTTTCTATATCTCTATATATCAAGTATCTAATCTCACTTTTCAAAAACTTATTTCGGGAATCACGCTAGTTCGCTGTTGCCTCGTTCGCCGCTCGCTTCACTCTAGCCTCTGTGTAAGACTCAGCTCACTCCCGCAGCTCGTGATGATGCAATGCTAATGGGTGGAGCTAACTCAAATTTTCTATTTCGTGAGTAATTATTATTTTTTTATATTTATTAATGTTCCTCAAATAATATTTGGCTATTTACCATTAAAATATATCTAGCAAACTATTGTTCTGTGCTATAATATATTTATTTTTTCTATTGGCAGGTTAATATGGTTCTAGTAACCTCGGTTACACCTAGCATAGACAATTTAATTAGGGTTAACAGAGTATTTACAGAGAATTACAAAATTAATTTAAAAGCTTGCTGTATTAACAATAGACAATTTTTATTTTGGGGCAACAGGTTGACTTAGTGGGTAGCACTGCCCCGGTTGGGTCAGTTGGCATTTCCGTGTGGAGTTTGCATGTTCTCCCCGTGTTCGCGGGTGCTCCGGTTTTCCCCCACAGTCCAAAGACATGCGGTACAGGTGAATTGAATAAGCTAAATTGGCCCTAGTGTATGTGTGTGAATGCAAGAGTGTGTATGGCTGTTTCCCAATGCCGGGAAGTGGCTGGAAGGGCATCCGCTGCGTGAAACATATGCTGGATAAGTTGGCGGTTCATTCCGCTGTGGCGAGCCCTGATGAATAAAGGGACTAAGCCAAAAAGAAAATAAATGAATGAATAAATTTTATCACAGTTTTAATGTAATTTAATTTGAAAAATGAGTTAATGAATTTTTGAACTTTGAATTAATTTCAAAGTTCAAAGAAGTAGTTTAGTAAAGGTTCAGTCTAAATTAGTTTTAGGTCTGATAATTGGTTGTTGCTTGTTCTTTTAATAGTCTGCATTTATCTGGCCAATTTAACCAATTTACATTTAGTCTGTTTACCAAAAAATAGAAATAAAATCCAACCTGATGTTTTAGACATTTTTTTATTATTACATTTTAATGAATGTTGCATTTTTCTCTGTGGGTTGTTGCAACCATCCCCCTCGGGTCCTTTGCAACGTTTGACTGTCTGTTCAAGTTTAAATTCTGCATATATTATCATATGTACACATACTATAGCAACGTGGGTGGGTGTCCAACAGATGTGAGTTTATTATATAAAAAGTTTGGGTTTCCACAAAAAATTGTCTCAGAGAATCTGAAGGAAATGCAAAAAATGTTGCAACTGTCTCCACTCTCCCATACTGAAAATATATGTGATAACAGATGTGTGACTGTATATATTAACAGAAAATTTCCATAGCTTGGAATCCGTGACTGTTTTGTTAATTATGCTTTTTTCTTGAATTAAACCTTGATATTGGCTATGTCGACTTCGGTCTTCGTTTTTAAAACCAGTTCATCATGTCAAAAACTTCTAGTTAGCGTCCTAAACATTTTTGAGGGCTTTGGGGGTAATAGGAATGTAATGTTGCAACAATGTTAAAACAACATTAAAAACACTTTGGATATTTCATGTTTGCTCCCTTTCTTAATTAAACTCTTGATTATTCTACAGATGTGAAATATTTGACAACAATATGAAAATGCTAAGCAAATCAGTCAAAAGATAAATGGCTGCATTTTCATATAGCATTTATTGTATATGGCATTATAAACTTCAGTCAAATCTATTCTGCAATAAATGGTAATGCAACTAAATACTGCTGTTACATATAGGCAAAATGAGTTATATCTTACATGTAGCCATTACAAAATCTAAAATAAGTGTCCATAAGAAGGTTTTTCTCATCAGAAAAAAAATTATATCTCCAAAATCATTCAAATACATTTTAAAATAGATGCTAACCTTATGAATAAACTTCACATTTAAGGTCTAAACAACAACAAATCTAGTGGGTTAGTGAACTAGTAGTGCTATCACTAAAATGTCACACAGCAGCCAATCAGATGCATACATAAAAAAGATGAGCCTGAACTTTTTACGACAACTAAAACATGTATTTCACGCAACATGAGAGTTTTAGGATAACTATAGCCTTTAACTGAATCTACAGTAGTATCTATATTACCAATTGAAATGTCTGTCCTCAAAATTGTGCCTATGCTGTTCGAGAGCAAAACACCTGGACGGCTGTGAAAATATTTGGCCTGTAAAGGGGGTTTAGTGCTGCAGGGCCCCGTCTCAATAGCATCCTTCACTCTCATAATCAGTCTAAAGGCATTATCCACTTACTGGAGATGAGCTGAGGGCCTGCAGGGGAAACATAGCCCGGGTAACACAGTTAGTGTTGGCCCAAACAGGGAGCAAGATGACTTTGGGTAGGGTTGGAGGGCAAGGAGGGAATCTGGGGAAACGGGGGCTCCCAGTGGGCCAGCTAATCCAATGCTTGCATTGAGGTTTTGATATCACTCTCATTTAGGGACAATGGCATTTATAAGCTCTGGTGCAGGCTAATGCAAACAGCCATTCACCTGGCCTGAGGCATTCTTAGAGGAATAGGAGGAGTCTGAGAGAATGAAGCCATTTCGGTTCATGCAACCAAAGCAAAGGTGTAGTATTTTGTGGGACAGCAGAGCAAAATTATGTTAAATGCACACTATAAAAATATCTGTAAAGTAGCAGTTTTCCGTATTAGTGATTTATGTTTTTATCCTTTATTATTCCATGTTAAAAAAGTTTTGGAAATGCAATATGGGACAACAACTTTTAACCTTGAAATGTTTGAAAATTTATTTATACTTATTAATATTTTTGTAGTAGTTTAAAGTGATATATTGTCTTGGTTTGTGTTGTATATTACGCTACAAAAAATCTCACACTACATTTTATGTTATTTTACAGACTTATTTCTCTTTAAATTATTTCAAACTACTAAAGTGTCAATAAAGTTACTTTGCTAAACTGTAGAGTTGAATTTTCAACATCAACAATCGACAAAGCAGAGATCAATGTCCCATAATGCAATTCACATCCGTAAATAATCGGAAAAAAAACACTTCTGAATCACAAAATAAAGAAATTGTTAATTAAAAGATTTTTTTTTACGGTGCATTTAGTTAAATTAAAATGTAATCGGCTATACATAGGCAAAAAAAAATAGTTGCATAAATTAAGTAACTTTAATATGAATTAAGTCTTCTTTTTACAGCATATTACTGTTCAAAAGCGAGAGAAAAGATTTGTGTGCCTTTGTTCTTTTAAATGTTTTCTTCAGTTCTTTTATATACTGAAAAAAATATAAGTCCCCCCCAAAAATACAACTGTTTAAATATTAATAATAGATATAGAAAAAAAGAACTATTTCTCCAGTACAAGATTAAAGAAGATGTTTAGCTATAACTGTGGTGATTCATAATCTGCCACAGAATGCTTAAAAACAAATAAAAAAAGTCAAACAAAACAAAATTACATTAAATTCTGTGGCTTCTAATTAAGATTTGTGAAGGTAAAAACCTGAATTGAATATTATTTACAACATTAAAATCCACACCTCATCATGAGTGTGTTCTTGACAGTCAGCAATGCAAAGGTGATGTGATCAGTTTTATTTTGGGGCATAAAAACATTTAAATAGGCCAGTTTCTATGTTCTTTTCTAATTGTAAATAAAGTCCACTTATTATATATACTTATTATATGCATCTGCAAGGTATTCATAGCGCTTCACTTTTTCCACTTTTTGCATGTTACAGCCTTATTCCAAAATAGATTAAATTCGTTATTTCCTCAACATTCTACACACAATACCCAAAATGATAATGTGAAAAAAGATTTTTTGAAATTGTTGCAAATTTATTAAAAATAACATTTTATTCTTATGTACATAAGAATTTACAGGTTGGATAGGAAGCGACGGTGTACAGCCATTTTCAGATCTCTCCAAAGATGTACAATAAGATTTAGGTCTGGGCCCTAGCTGGGCCAGTCAAGGACATTCACAGAGTTGTTGTGAAGCCACTTCATTGATATTTTGGCGCTGTGCTTTAGGTCATTGTCCTGCTGGAAGATGAACCGTCTCCCAAGTCTGAGGTCAAGAGCACTCTGAAGCAGGTTTTGATTTAGGATGTCTCTGTACATTGATGTATTCATATTTTCCTCTATCCTGACTAGTCTTCCAGTTCCTGCTGCTGAAAAACATCCCCACAGGATGGTATTGGCGTGGTGATGAGCGGTGCCTGGTTTTCTCCAAACGTAACAACTGGTATTCACTCCAAAGAATTCAATTTTAGTCTTATCAGACCAGAGATTTTCGTTTCTTATGGTCTGAGAGACCTTCAGATGCCTTTTGGCAAATTCCAGGCGGGCAGTGTCTTCCGTCTGGTCACTCTACCATACAGGCCTGATTGGCGGATTGCACAAATGGTTGTCCTTCTGTAAGGTTCTCTCTCCACAGAATAACGCTGGAACTCAGTCAGAGTGACCATCGGGTTATTGATCACCTACCTGACTAAGGCCCTCCTCCACCGATCACTCAGCTTAGATGGCAGGCCAGCTCTAGGAAGAGTCCTAGTGGTTCCAAACATCGTCCACTTACGGATGATGGAGGCCACTGTGCTCATTGGAACTTTCAGAGCAGCAGAAAGTTTTCTGTAACCTTCCCCAGCCTTGTGCCTCAAAAAACCTGTCTTGGAGGTCTACAGACAATTCCTTTGTCTTCATGCTTGGTTTGAACTTTGACATTCATTGTCAACCCTAGGACCTTATATAGACAAGTGTATGCCTTTTCAAATCATGTCCAATCAACTGAATTTACCAAAGGTGAACTCTAATTAAGCTGCTGAAACACCTTAAGAATGATCAGTGGAAACAGAATGTACCTGAGCTCAATTTAGAGCTTCACGGCAAAGGCTGTGAATACTAATGTACATGTGATTTTTCAGGTTTTTTATTTTTAATCAAAAAAATATTTTTTTCACATTATCATTATGGGGTATTGTGTGTAGAATTTTGAGGAAATACATGAATTTTATCCATTTTGGAATAATGCTGTAACATAAAATATTTGGAAAAAGTGAAGCGCTATGAATACTTTCCGGATGCACTGTAAACTAATTAATATTAATCTGTAATATTAAAATCAAAACATCAACTGAAACGCTTTCTGTCCAAAGGACATACATTATACAATATAAACAACTTGATTATAATGTACAATGTAGTATTCCTTTAAGTTGACATGAAATGAAAATGTATTATTTTTTAACATATATCTGATCGAAAGCAAAATCAAATTTGGACTTTTTTGGAGCATTTTTTGAATCATCTGAAGATGCGCCTGTTTTGCCAACACTTAACCCTCCGATAATAGCACTCCCTATTTATTTTGTATCTTTATCTGTTTGTTTTTCAACTGTCCTGTTTGTGCACAGTGCTAAACTAACCGAGACTTGTCTGTGCATCAACATATTGTTAATTTTCTGGTTATTAGAATGGTTCTGGTATCCTCATTTGCAAGTCTTTTTGGATGAAAGTGCTAAATGAATATACACTCACCGGCCACTTTATTAAGTACACCTGTCCAACTGCTCCTTAATGCAAATTTCTAATAAGCCAATCAAATAGCAGCAACTCAAATGTATTTAGGCATGTAGACATGGTCAAGATGATCTGCTGCAGTTCAAACCAAGCATGAGAATGGGTCAGAAAGGTGATTTAAGTGACTTTGAACATGGCATGGTTGTTGGTGCAAGACAGGCTGGTCTGAGTATTTCATAAACTGCTAATCTACTGGGATTTTCATGCACAACCATCTCTAAGGTTTACAGAGAATGATCCGAAAAAGAGCAAATATCTAGTGAGTGGCAGTTCTGTGGCCGCAAAAGCCTTGATGATGTCAGAGGTCAAACTGATTTAAGCTGATAGAAAGGCAACAGTCAATATAGTAAATAACCCAAATAACCACTCGTTACAACCGAGGTATGCAGAAGAGCATCTCTAAATGCTTAACACATCTAAACTTGAGGCAGATGGGCTACAGCAGCAGAAGACCACACCGGATGTGGGAGCCACTCCTGTCAGCTACTGTAAGGACAGCAAACTGAGGCTACAATTCCCACAGGCTCACCAAAATTGGACAATAGACAATAGAAGATTGTAAAAATGTTGCCTGGCCTGATGAGTCATGATTTCTTAGGATAACGCAACGTCATAACGTGATGTCATAAAGTGCGAATCATCTAAGGCTGGTCTCTTGAACATGACAATGAGTTCACTGTACTCAAATGGCTCCACAGTCACCAGATCTCAATCCAATAGAGCACCTTTGGGATGTGGTGGAATGGGAGATTCACATCAAAGATATGCAGCCGAAAAAAATCTGCAGCAACTGTGTGATGCCATCATGTCAACATAAATCAAAATCTCTTAGTACTATTTCCAGTAGCTTGTTGAATCTATGCCGCAAAGGATTAAGGCAGTTCTGAAGACAAAAAGGGTACAACCCGGTACTAGTAAGGTGTACATAATAAAGTGGACGGTTGTATGTAAAAAGAACAAATATGCAAAAACAAATAAAAAAAATTGTCATGGTTTGCTGTTGGTGGATTAATAGAGAGATGTAGAATATGATTATGAGTGCATGAATAACAATAATAAAAACTGATTTGACTTTAAGGCCAGTTCATTTGCTGACTCATCATCTCTTCGTTTTTAACCCACTGAACCACATCTCCAAGATTATGGCCATCCAATTGTATTTCCATAACCAGACAAGTACAAACTACCTTTCTTTCAACGAAGTGATGCAAACACATGCAAAAATGAGCAATGGAAACAAAGCAAACTCTTTAAAGAAACATATAAACTCACTCCTCATGGGCAACAAAGTACTTTTGCAGTAAAATTCCAGTCCCACTCTTGGTGTTTTTCTTCTGTAGGATGGCAGGCTAATTAGATTTTACTGCAACCATACCACAATATTGGCTTCATAGGAAATCCACACAACTACTATGGAGCTTTTACAAGTGCACAGATCAGGCTTTCAATGATTCAGTCATGAAGTTAGTTCAGTGTTCAGGCATATTAGTGGTACGGTCATTTGCTTGTGTATGATGACAGCCGCAGTGAGTGCAGTCTGGATGCTCTACAAGTATGGAAGTTGTTTGTAGTTGTGGACTCTAAAGTACTGAAGGAATGACATCTATGAAATCCACATTTAGAATGTTTATTCTTTAGTCTGGCATTTGCTAAAATTGAACATGAAAATGCTTAAACTGTTGGCATTTGTGTTGCTGGTTCACATCAGTGAGATGCTAAGTTTGTTGTTTTTTAGGACTGTATTTCAGTTGTTGTATTTTTAGGTGTGACTCCAGATTTACAGTTGCAATCAGAATTATTGAACCCCCTTTGAATTTTTTTTTCTCTTTTAAATATTTCCCAAATGATGTTTAACAGAACAAGGAAATTTTCACAGTATGTCTGATAATATTTTTCCTTCTGGAGAAAGTCTTATTTGTTTTATTTTGGCTAGAATAAAAGCAGTTTTTAATTTTTAAATCCCATTTTAAGGTCAAAATTATTAACCCCTTTAAGCTATTTATTTTTTCCATAGTCTACAGAACAAACCATCATTATACAATAACTTGCCTAATTACCCTAACATGCCTAGTTAACCTAATTAACCTAGTAAAACCTTTAAATGTCACTTCAAGCTGTAAAGAAGTGTCTTGAAAAATATCTAGTCAAATATTATTTATTGTCATCATGTCAAAGATAAAATAAATCACTTATTAGAGATGAGTTATTAAAACTATTATGTTTAGAAATGTGTTGAAAAAATCTGCTCTCCGTTAAACAGAAATTGGGGAAAAAATAAACAGGGGGGCTAATAAATCAGGGGGTTGAATAATTCTGATTGCAACTGTAGGTTTGACCATACACTCAAAATGTAGCAATTCTCAGTCTTTTTGACTCAAAAACTTTTTGACCTTTAATGTCCACAACAAAATTCGATGCCTGCACGACAGTCATTTGTTATTTACCAAATAAAGATTAAGGATTTTTAAAAGTAATGTTTACCCCATATTCTTTTCACTATAAAAATATATATTAATTAACAGTTTCTTGACTTTGTTTACATTATTGAATTGCATAATTGGAGCTTTACCTTTGCTTCAAATTTTTTTAATGATGCAATGTTTAATGTTTAAGTGACCTTTGTTGACAACTTCAGTAGTCTGAAATGATATATTATTGTCTGGGTTGGTTTGGAAATAATAGTACTTCAAAGAAAAAAGTTAAGTGAGTTAATAAAATTAGGAATCTCATTATTTTTAAACATTCTAGATTGTTTCACTGACTACCTATGAATCAAGAGCAACATTCCATATACAAAGTTTAGGGAGACCAGGATGTCACAAGATGACCATTGCTAAATAGGCTAGTAGACGACATAAGTGCAGCTACTATACATGGAATTGAGTAAAACATGTGGTCATCTTGTTCAAAAAAATGCATGTAGTCTATTTAAACTGCCTACAATACAGATATTCTGCCATCTTCTACTCACTCTGATGTTGCTCCAAACCCATGAAAACTGGTAGACTTTCAACGAAGGGACAGAATTTCTTTGAAAACATATTCATCTGAGTTCAGAAAAATTACCAAACGTCTTATGGGTTTTGGAACAAAAAGTAAATGATGACAGAAATTATAAGAGAAATCACTAAAAGAAACATTCTATAATAAGTGATATACTGTGTTGTTTGAAATATAAGTATATTCTGGAAAATGTATTGCATTTCTTAAAAACTTTATTCATCTAGATTTAGAAATGAGCTTTATAGTGTGCTCTGGTGTAATAACTGTGCTAAGGATAGCCCCTGTTAAACAAACCAAACTAGTTGTTTAAATGTGCCATCAAATGAAATTCTGGATATATCTAGACACAGTTGAAAAATAAGAGTATGTCATTGAGGAAATGACATACCTTGATTCAATTCACCTTTATTTGTATAGCGCTTATACAATGTAGATTGTGTCAAAGCAGCTTCACATTCAAGATTATAGTAAATCGAAACAGTGTCAGTTCGATTTTCAGAGTTTCAGATCAATTCAGTTCAGTTTAGCTCAGTTCAGTTCAGTGTGGGTTAATAATCACTTCTGAGAGTCCAAACACTGAAGAGCAATTCCATCAATGCGCAGCTCTAAAGATCCCGAACCATGCAAGCCAGTGGCGACATCGGCGAGGAAAAAACTACACCAATTGTCGAAAGTTAATAATTTAAAAAACCTCGAGAGAAACCAGGCTTAGTTGGGCACGACTATTTCTCCTATGGCCTGGTCCATGATTATGAAGACCTTGGGATCATCTCGTCGCTGGTCTTGGATCGCATCAGTGGCGCTGCATAGTCTAAGGGCCTCAGGATGAGTACCCCCAGGTGGAAATAGAGAATAAAGAGAATAATTAGCGTAGCTGCTGTTCATAGTGTATATAAACAAGATGCAAGAAAAACCTGCGTGGGGCACAATCATGCGTCATAGCGCTAAGTGATGCACTGAGTGTATGCTTTGCTAAAAAGATAGTTTTTAAATCTAGTTTTGAACTGTGAGAGTGTGTCTGAGCCTCGGACATTATCAGGAAGGCTATTCCAGAGTTTAGGGGCCATAAATGAGAAGGCATGACCTCCTTTACTCGACTTTGCTATTCTAGGTACTACCAGAAGCCCTGAGTTTTGAAATCTTAAAGAGCAGGTTGGATTGTAGCGAGACAGGAGGTTGGTTAGATAAACAGGAGCTTGATTATTTTAAGCTTTATAGGTAAGAAGCAATATTTTATATTCAATACGAAACTTAACAGGCAGCCAGTGTAAGGAGGATAAAATTGGGATGATATAATCATATTTTCTAGACCTGGTAAGAACTCTGGCAGCTGCATTTTGTACTAGCTGAAGTTTGTTAATAGAGGATGCTGGGCAACCAGGGAACAGAGCATTACAGTAATCCAGCCTAGAAGTCATAAAAGCATGAACTAGCTTTTCTGCATCTGAGATGGATAGCATACTTCATAATTTAGCAATATTTCTCAGATGAAAGAAGGCAGTTTTTGTGACATGGGCGATATGATTTTCAAAAGTTAAATTGCTGTCTAATATGACACCCAGATCTTTTATAGTAGAGCTAACGCTAACTTTGTATCCCTCTAATTGCAGGTCAAGTTGTGAGATCTGCTGTGTACAGGATTTGGGCCCAATAAGTAATAATTCTGTTTTGTCTGAGTTTAAGAGAAGAAAATTGTTGGTCATCCAGTCTTTAACATCTTTAATACACTCAGTTAGCTTAGACAGTTCAGACATCTCATCAGGTTTAGTTGAAATATATAATTGAGTATCATCCGCATAGCAGTGAAAGCTGATCCCATGTCTTCTAATAATGTCTCCCAGGGGTAGCATGTATATTGTAAACAGCAAAGGGCCTAAAACTGATCCTTGAGGCACCCCGTACTTTACAGGCCTGGAGCCTCAAAAACAATTATTTACTCATTTTCATGCAAATAGAATAGTGAAAAACAGGGCAATTGAAACAAAACCTATAGTGTTACGCTGCACACTGGATTATTAATATGCAAACCCTAGCAGTGTTTGATTGCCCAGGTTTCATAGTGAGATTAGAAGAATTATATATATTTTATACTTATTCTGCTTATGTTTACCTAAGCATGTATTAACCATACTGTATATGTGAGACTTATATTATGACAACGGGTGAAGCAGGGAGACTAAAGGAGCAGTTTTGTGAAACAGGCAGCCATGTGTCATCTGTTTACAGATCGTCCAAAGGCAAAATGTGGCATATATGGCATATAAATTATACAGTGCCACCATTAAGGGGCATAAGGTATGTTTAACCAATCAGAGTGTCTTGCTGGGCTATTTAACCAATAAGAGCTGAATAGGCCCTCAGAATTGGTTTAGATGATTTTTAAATTAACATGAACTGTGCAACAAGAGTACATGGAAATTTATATTAGGGCAACATTCATGTGTTTTGATGTTGTAAATCTATTCTAAGAGACCTTCAAAACTAAATTAGGAACATTTAAATTGGCAGCATATAGGGAATTTTACACAGAAGCCATTATGAGCTGTAATAAGTTCAGCTTCTATCTGTCTTGATGACAAAGACTCTTTTATTTGCTGGAGTCTTGTATCTACAACACTGTATATCCTGGCCTGTTCCGTTAACATGGCCAAGTAATGACAACTTCAGAAACTCCACCTAACACTCACCATGCATGATGCCCGTGCTCCCCAGGACTGAAGACAGAAGCCAGAAGTTTCTAGGCCAGCCAGCCGTCAACAGAGCTCTGAGTGAGCCAGAGTTTTGCACTAAACACGTATAGCTGATTAAGTCTCGGGCCAAGCACAACACAGTAATGTATCTTAAAAGCATGACGAATTCAAAAGCTGACTCACTGAGGCCTTTTCACATGGTCAATATTAAGATATTAAGACTAAACAGCAGCAGGAGATTTAAGGTTCAAAAGACTCTGATAATTAAGGTTCTAGTAAAAAGTACCATGCAATGATGTTTACTTGCCATGTCACAGGACAAATATGAACTGAAAAATTATTAGAATATAAACAAGCTTGAAGTTGAATGGTTTTTGGTGTTCGTTTTGGGCTGGAATAAACTACTATTAAATCTGAACCGATTTAAAAACACCAGCCATAATACACTTGCCAACTTTGTGAATGGTTACTGAAAATAACTGGGCATTATATAAATCCCTGAGGATCACACACTAGAGTTTCAGATTGTTCAAATATTAGAAATTCACACAGAAACACATGCCTGATGATTTAGTAGATGAATGATAAATGAAAACATTTTGTTCTAATATTCTCTGACTGAATGGATTTTTAGCTGAATTGTGATTTTTCTGTAAAATCAATCATCTAAATCCTGCAGACTGGGTAGGGTTGACTTATCCAAATGGCAAGGTCACATAGTGTGTTCAAACCTATTGGTAAAATGCATATTGTTGATAGTAACAGGACATGTTGATGAAGTTTAATATAATTTGTGGCTATTTGAACAGTCAACTATTTGTTTGGGATTGACAACCTTTTTTAAACAGAAAAAGATTAACTCTCAAACTGTCGCATTCTATTGAATTCTTCAGACATAGATTTCATTTTGCTTATGAGTGCACCATTTATATATTAAATATATTGACATTTTAGTCAAATACTTAAATTAATAACTTAGATTGCTTAAGACCCATCCACTTTACATTTTCATAAAGATTAATAATACAACAGTCCTAAATCTATCTAATCTTTTGAAGATATTTTGTTTGTTGGTTTAACGAAAACAATAGCCTTTGCTCATGCTTGAAACACAGAGAAAGGGAGGATTTAGCACCCGCGAGGGAAGCAGGTGAATCCAAACGACACAATACAGCGCATTTCTCTACCACCGTAAGGTACTAAAACAGATACGAAAACACAAGACATACTCATCGATTTATTTGATGGTGATTTCCTATCAATGTTATGTTATGAGGTGAGTTATCTGATTTAGGTTAATAAAGATATATAAAGTAGTTGCCACTGACCAGTAATACTAAAATTATTACTGGCGTTATTATTGGCGTTTTCTATGGAGAAAAAAAATCTGAGATCAAAATTAACTTCTTTTACAAAATATGATTTATTTGACAATGCTTCACATATTCATAAATAAAGTTTATACTTTACAAACAGCAATTAGCACGACTGTCTTCTGAACACATTCACGAACACATTTACATTAACAAATTAAGATTGACAGCTCATAAATATAAAAATATAATCTGTCTATCCTTTTCTGAATCCCTCTACATGAGAATTAAACCCATGACCTTAGTATTGTTTGCACTATGCTGTACTATTTAGGCTCTGGTGTTAGTTGTTACGGGTACAAGCCTATTCATGAGTGGAGTAACTATGTGCTGGTTTATATTTATGAAGTACAAATTCCTTCTATTGCAAGACGACTAAGACATATACACTCTATTTTTCTCTCATATCTTATAACAACCAGATTAAGTGCTGTAATTACAGTTCGTAGCTTATACAGTTTATACCTCGAGGCTTTCCCATGGTCCAAATGATCAATAGTGACCTTCTACTGTGATATTGTGGTAGTGGTAGTATTTTTGGGGATAAAAAAGGATATGAAAATTATTGTGCACAATAAATCTAAGAAGAAAGAAAATGAAATGATCTTACAGAGATTATTATATCTCTACAGAGAAATTATGCCACTTTTTTAACATTTTACCATTTTGTGCCAATTCCCTTTAGGCATTTTTCAAATTTTCAGTTTTTATTATTAATTTTTCCATGGAAATCCTACAGTCTTGTAGACAACAGGTTTCTCAAGCTTTCAACATGCACAGGATATTTGTGATGAGAACAAATAACATATACGGCTGCATATAATATTCAATGTTGGGAGATTTGTTTACCTCTTAACTATTTCTAGATGTTTTTGTTTGTCCTCTTGATTCCTGTGAAATGGCAACGAAACCAGGAAATTTATTTTCCTTGGAGTAGCCTATATGACGGAAGAGTCATGTTCAAATATTGAAATCGGTAAAAGACTTCAAGGGAATGAAAGTCGCTCTATTTAAGTACATTTTCATAAATGGAGAGAACAAACAAGGCAGCAGCCCACAGAGCTATTATTTCATTAAATATAATTTCAGTGCTTGCTCTTAGCAAAGAAAAGCATACCCGGACAAAGTTTAAACTGTAATGTGAGATAATGATCTCTGATCGTTTTTCACATGAAACTGTGTGGTACGTGTGAGTAGAGTATGTGTGCATGTGGACCCTCTCTGTGTCCAGTGCAGAGCACAGTAGTACTGTATATGTCAGAGCTTCATTCAGGAGCCCATAATTTCCTGCCTCGGTTCTTTGCTGGAGACACAGCTGGCCTAGTCTGACGTGCATCTCAGCCATTGTTTCTGCAAAGGATCAGTTCCCAGCTGAACTCACATCCTGCCTGTAAAGGAAGCAAAAGGGACAACACAAGAATGTGCACACATAGGCCTTTATTTCTCAGAATAGAAAAGTTTAACGAAGCCTAATGAAGATCTATGTGAGTGCAAAGTGGTTTTGACTGATCTGTTAAAGGAGCGAGGCTATGAGCATTTCTTTAAAGCAACAGTTTCCCAAAGTTGCCTCGGGTCATACTTCAAAATTGCTTGCATCACCTGTTTGGAAACAATGAAGATGTTTGGATTTATTTCAGACAGTATTGTGTGGAAATTTGATTTCAATATGGCAATCAGCGATGCTGTGAGCACGACCAAAAGCTACACAGGCTTACTGGAAAAATGTACCTCTACATGTTTTCAGAATTAAATTATCACTTGAAATGAACTCAGGAAGCAGCAAAACACCAACTTTTTCTTTAATGCTAGTTATATCAGAGAAGATTATCAAAGAAACCTCATTAACACAGTATGTGGGTTACATAATACTGTCTCAAGAATCACTTTAAATAAACACCTTTACCATATTGCATCTTTCCAAATATTTGTACAGTAGAGATCATTTGGTTGATTTTGTTTCACTAATCCATTTTTTTTTTAATTTTCGATTAGTTCAGCGATCCACAGACAGCAGCAGCGCAGAGCAGAAGGTATATATATATATATAATATCTGCATCTGTGTAGTTTTTTTGTCAGAGCATACAGTTTACAAAACATCATGGGGAAACAATTGGTTTCCCATGATGTAACATTTTTGCATGAAATTGTCAACTTGATGTTGTTTCGACATCTACAGTAGGTGCCCACTAGCCAGAAGGTGAAATCCATGGATGTGCTAATAATCCTAATTGAGTAAAAGAGAGGGTGAATCTCTTTTAGCGGGGTGGCTCAGTGGTTAGCACTGTCACCTCACAGCAATCCTAGCACAGTCCTCCTAGGCTTCAGTTCATGGCACCAGGTAAACACTGTGGGGACACTTCCCTGCTTCAGCCTATGTAACCCGGTTAGCGATACAACAATGCAGTCCTCTGTAGCACACTCTTGTGTTGTTTGTGGTTGTCCTGGTAAATGTCAATTTTGCACTAACATTTAAGCACTGACTGTGAGAAATGACTGTGATTGGCCTTGAGGGTTATCAATTCACAGCTCTTCACTGAGTGCAAACACAAATACATGGACACTGGAGCATTTTAAAGCCGCGAAGATCAGTCGTTTCATCAGCGGATTGCTCGTTTGTGTTTGTACTTGGTAAACATCGGTGAAGTGCAGTAAACTGGTGACCTTCACGGCCCATCACAGTCATTTCTGTTGAGCACTGGTGAACGCAATGGCAAATCAGCGGTGTTTAAGAACGCCATCAACAGTGCCATAAATGTTAACAGGAAATTTATGTTTTTTTTTTATTGCAATTGCAAGTCTAATATAGTGAAAGAATCATTTCATTAATTTGAGTATGATAAATGGCATCTGACACGTGTGTTTGGGAAAGAAAATGTTAGCTAACTAGCGCCATTTCCTTTAACTTAGCTGAAAATAAGATCCGATATTCCTTTTTATTTTCACTATTCATACAGAACGGACCTTCGGGTCACTCGGAAAGTGGTGAAATTATAAATTTGTGTCACTTTCTCTTCGCTGATAAGGTATACAGCCAGGTACACAACGTTTCTGTGTGACTCCAGGCGATACTTCTGGGTTTCTTCCCACAGCAGCCTCGATTACGCTTTTAAAATGGCGGCCGCATGAAATTCATCTACAGGTGAATTGAATATACTAAATTGGCCGTAGTGTTTGAGTGTGTGTGAATGTGAGAGTGTATGGGTTTTTCCCAGTATTGGGTTGTGGCTGGAAGTGCATCTGCTGTGTAAAACACATGTCAGAATAGTTGGTGGTTCATTCCGCTGTGGTGACCTCTGAAATACAGACTAAGGAAAATGAATGAATGAATGAATGAATCTCTTTTAGCACCACTTGTCAGCCTTTTGATTTCCGACAAACATGATGCATCAGAAGGAAACTGTTTTGCTCTCAGTGATCATTTAGAGCTTGCAAAACCCACATAACCCCATGAGTTCTGTGGTCCACACACTTTAGAACATGAGTACAAAATAAGCATATTTCATCCATTACTTCCAATGCAAACAAAACCTGAATTTTGGCTGTGGCCACTGTGCTTTGCTGATATGCAGCTGTTAATCGTCCTATAAGGGACTTGGTGAAATCTGCGTACTGTGTGGTAAGTAGGTGTGCGGTCTTGCTTCTTGCGATAGTACAGGCCTCCTTCCTTAAGCCTGAATAGCACTTCTTGGCACACGTGGGATCAGGTATAATGATGTCTTTGGCTGCCGGTACACTGTAAATGAACTCAAAACACTTGTGTTTATGAGTGATCGGGCTGCTTGGGGACAGATCAGAAGCAGGCCTGTAGCTTAAGCTAGAGTTACATTATATATTTAGTCAACTGAGCTCATATATTTGAGTGAAACTACATGGAAAAGAACGTCAAAACCCAACAAAGCAGTGAAGGATGTATCTGAGGAATTGAGCCTAGAGATGATAAGAATCGGAGGACCTCTGAGGAATTTTGCAGACTTGTACAGAATTTAAAGCACCACATACCGGAGTATGTCAGGATTTGTGTAATGAGGGAAATTCCTTTTGGTAATTTCGCACAGATGATGGCCTGGATATTTTGTTATTATCTGGAGGAATATGCTGTCTAAACGCTGTTTTCTGGCCTGTGCCATTTTTAGTGCCATACTTAACTGAGAGGTATATTTTTCCTAAAATAACAGATGAGAGCAGCAGATTTGAGTCTTATTTCTAATGGTCCAGATTAATGTTTTGTGGGTCCTTGTGAGGAAACTGAGAAAATTGTGGCATTTATAAAAAGCGTGTGAGCTGGAGGCAGAAATGAAGTGAAAAAAGTGAGAGTGAGAAAGTAAAAAGACAAAAAAAGAATAAGGGAAAGAGAGAAGGGGCGGTTTTTGTCATCATATCTCCAAAGCCTCAGTTCTGCATTAGACTCATGGAAAACTACTTAGAACTCCAGACGTGCTAGTCTTGCCAGAATCAGCTTTCATTCCAAAAGGAATTAATATTAATATTAGAGAGAGTCGACCCTGACATGTGCAATTTAGGCCAGAACCCGTATAAATCTATCCCAGAAGCCCTCGCTTCCGGTCGGCCGAGACCTGAAATGCTGAAACTTGGAGAGCGGAGCGTCTGAAATATCCATTGGCCAATTATCTCTCTTGCCCCGCTTGGGCTCAGAGCTCCATAAAAAGCTGTCTGTGATGGACTCTGAGGCATTTCTGTCTCTCGTATGGATACGGCTCTGGGCCTCGTATCCCCTCTGACAAGCACTTAAATATGAAGGACAAAAAGAGTTCTGCAGTTCATCTATCACCTGTTACAGATTTGGAGTGTAGCTGAGAAGTAATAGTGTAGTGTTACCCACAGAAAGAGATCCATGAAATCTATCACTGAAATGTTCCTACAAGTGGTTCAGTGCTTGCACATATGGTCGACTGTGGGCATTTACCTTTTCTGAGTTTAAATGGAGTGAATCTGAATTTAAACATTTTGGCCACACCCCACAGGAGGTTGAAATTGATTTAAAATCATTTTTAAAAGTCAGTACAAATATATAGGCCAATATCCCAATCAATCTAATCAACGCAATCTCATGGCAATTCGTAATTTTTTGATTTAGTGGCTAATTCATATGATCTAATTTATACAATTTAGTATGATTTGCTCATCACCCAATGACGGTTGGGGTTAGGGGTGGGGTTGGGTGCCACGCCTCCTTTTTAAAATTGTAAATTTTCGTACGACTGAACTCATACGAATTCGTAGGAATTAGCCACTAAACTGACAAAATGTAAAAATACTTACGTTTATTCGTGAGATCAGGCTGGTTTTAATATATTCATAACCGCGTTCATGTTTCACCGTCATGCTTTTATAAAAAAACGCTAAAATAAAAAAAAAACGCTAAATTTTGTGATCGATAATCCCTAATAATAACTCCTGTACAGCAGTCCCACAACATTCTGTCCCTCAATGACACTCGAATACCCTGTCAGGAAAAGTCTAGTGGCTGAGAATGAGGGATTTACAGTGTCTGTTATAATGTTAATGCTGTTTTTGGTGTGTTTACATAGATGAATATGGCCACTGTGTAAATGCGCAGTATAGTTATGATCTTATTGCCACATTAGATCATTATGATAACATGTTATACAGCAGTCACAATCGTCTCATCTCATATGAAGCAAGAGATTGCGATGACGTATGATGACGTGTGCAGGTGTTGTAGTGCTGTCCCAATTCTTAAGGGTAAATTTTGAAGCCCTTCCCCTTCACACTCCTTTTTAAGGACCAAGGGGAAGGGGTAGGGGTACATGGGTGCATGAAATGTACTGCCATTTGCAGCTGAAAAACTGCAACTATTTCGGCATATGTTTTATGCAGCAGATGCCCTTCCAGCCGCAACCCAGTACTGGAAAACTCCTACACACACACACACACACACACACACACACACACACACACACAC
>CAIGQZ010032400.1:233557-252574 GCA_903798205.1 Danio tinwini
ATAATATTCATATACTGTACAATATATTGTTTATTACTGAAAATATCAGTATAAGTTTTTGTTAATTTTCCCCATCAAAAATTGTTAAAGTGGATATCAAAGGTCTCATAATGCAATTCAAAATTGTAAATAAAAAAAATGATTGAGCAGGAGGCGGAACGGTGGCTCAGTGGTTAGGACTGTTGCCTTACAGCAAGAAAGTCACTGGTTCAAGTCCCTGCTGGACCAGTTGGCATTTCTGTGTGGAGTTTGCATGTTCTTCCCGTGTTCATGTGGGTTTCCCCCACAGTCCAAACATATACAGTATAAGTGAATTGGATAAACTAAATTGGCCGTAGTGTATGAGTGTGTGTGAGTATGTATGGATGTTTCTGAGTATTGGGTTGCGACTGGAAGGGCATCCTCTTTGTAAAACATATGTTGGATAAGTTGGTGGTTCATTCTGCTGTGGCATCCCCTGATAAATAAAGGGATTAAGACAAAGAAAAATCAATGGATTGATGTGCATGAATGGATTTAAAATGCACAACATGGAGGCAAAGAACCACTTTATGCGAAGTGCATTTTAAGTTCATTTACATTAGAAAGTCATTCATTTTTCAGATTATTCTGTGGTCATTCGCTAGGTTATATGTTAAAACTAATTTAGCTTTTTGCAGCGCAATATTTGACTGATTTTCTGTCAGTTATTAAATAAAATTCATAATGTATTGATAGATGTTAGCAACTTCATTGAATTTGTACAATATAGGCTCATTCTGAAAATGTAGCCCTATATACATTTCTGGAGATCGCGAATTATGTAGCCAGAGATACGTTTTACTGCATTTCGTCTTTAAAATGAAAGCTACAGGGTGGTATGACGCAGTTCCTTTTACCTTTTACCTTACCTCTGTATGGATGGCTATCCTGCTATTACCAGTTTGTCCAGAAGCTCACTATGTATGTCGGCAGACTTGAGACACAGAGAGGAGTTGACCATGACGATGGGGTTTGAGTCCGGAGATGAACGGTTTAGAAAGCAGGTAAGACAAAAAAAAGGCAAAAAATAAAAAAAACAAGTAAAGAACAAGGTGAGAATGTGGTAAAATCTGAAAATGTGGTAAATATCAAGCGAGGGTTTTTTTCTGGATTGCTTTTTAAAACTGTCGGTTGTGTTTAGGGAAGTGTTTAGGGAAAGGGGTGGGCAGATCAATAGGTGCTTGTGAAAACACTATTGGTTGGGTTTAGGGAAGGAGGAGGGTGGGTCAGTCGATCAGTCAAACAGTCAGTCGACAGCGGCCTCTAATTGATTTACATAAGAGAACAGGCACAAATAGCACTAGCGAAAGAAATTTAAGATCTCAAAAAGCATACACAGCGGAAAACAAAAACTGCCAGAAAATGTTGCTCCTGGGACGAATTTGACGCTCTCCAGAAATGTATATAAAAGTATGTTTTCAGAATGAGTCTGGGTTGAATTTGTATATTCATTAGTGAGAAATACCCCATTTAATCTCAAGGCTCTGGCAACTGTCACTGAGTTGCTGTAGTTATTACTAATGTTCGGGGAAAGCACATTTATTTTGAACTGTGATTAAATCTAACTGTAACTATCTATGCATTCAACGATTTTATTGCACAACTTCCAGCCAATCAGAATCAAGAATTTCAACTTATTCAATTCAATAAATTAATACTGATTCAAAAATAATTGAGAAATCAAAACCCAGCCCCAGTGTCACAATAAAAAAATAAAAAAAGCTTATCAAATTTCCGAGCCACAGAATTTTTAATCCGGATTAGAAGCACTTGAGGATCCTAATGTTGAAAGAGGCTCGCAGAGCTTTTAGGCTTCTGTATTAAGGGTGTTGACAGGCCGGAGCTCTGTCATGTGTTAGAGTGACGGCGAATAGTTAATGACTACCTGTACAGGTGAGAGCAGCTGTGAAACCAGTCTGAAGACTTGCACTGACATCTCAAGAGAGGACGGGCAAAAGCTGATAGGCCAAAACTTCCCCTAAAAGACAAAGTAAACAGCAGGGTTAGGATGACAGCACAAGAATGCCAAAAATGCTCTTTAATGGATCCATCAGTGCTCCTCAGGGCAGGTCAGCGAGTGGGAACAGAGAGGTAAAAGTGAAGGGCTGAGCTTTTGGAAGAACTATACAGAAAAGGGAGGATGGAGGGGTGTGATGAGAGACTGGCGGACTGTCAAATGCATCCACAGACGGAGGTGGGACTCGCTGGATATACCAGAGACGGGACTCACTACACAGTTACTTATTGTTCAAAGGGAAACTGCTTTCAGTAGACCTTTCGAACACAGTCATGCTCGCTTTGCACTGCTGACAGATTTATCTTGGAGGACGTTAGCGAAAGGCTTAGGCTTTTGAACTCTGCTGTTGTGCCAAAAATATTACTCAACTGTGGCATTACATCATTAGGACTTTGTATTTTTAGGTGGTTGCAATGACTGTGTTGGCAACTTATTTAGGAACCTTTTACCAAAAAAAAAACCAAAAAAAAAAACTGTGTGCTTGAATTTAGAGAGAACTTGCTTGTATTTTTACTCTTAATGTGATTTGAAATTGGAACAAGAATAATAGCCTTATTCTGTGATTAAGTGTAAACACTTCTGTCGTAATTTGTGCGTAATTGTCAAAAACAAAAAGACTTGCTGAAATGCAGTTTAAAGTGATTCATAATTCAAAAAATCAAGGTCAAATCCATGTTTTTTTTTCCAAGCAAATCTACTATTGTAAGAAATATAGCTGCAATTGTTGACAATTGTGCTTGACCGCCAAAGGAGGATATCCCATGTTAATGGGGTGTTAATGGGTTTCTTTATTGCTAGGGTAATACCATTGAACACTTTCCTGTGTTTAGTGACACTTTAAAGAGACAAAGTGGAGCTATTATGTACTGATTCTTAAATTACACAGATTCCTAGGTGGCACAGAGCAAGACATATATTTGATGGGTTTACAGAGTAATTGGTGTAACTGGTTTTGGTTTCTCTGACCTCTGACCTTTGCCCGCAAAGGCTAAGGTGCACCTGCAACTGTGTGTCATGACCCATGTAACCTCAGGCACACACACTTTACTTCAACATGCGAATACTGGTCAACAAAAATAGCAGTAAATGAATTTGTCCTTCCTCTGTCTAAGGCAATAAGATAAGAATTGGGCTTAAGATTAGTGTGCTTTATTGGCCTTAGTTAACTCAAAATGTAAATGCTTTTATTATTTACTCTCATACCACTCATAATTACACTACCGGTCAAAAGTTTTTCTTTCTTGTTTTTTTTTTTTTAAATAAAGTTATTCTGTTTATCAAGGCAGCATTTATTAAATGTAAAAAACATTTTTTCTTGTTAAATACTTAATTATTTGGTGAAGGAAAAAAGAAAACTAGACAATTATAACTTTTTGTTTACACCACAAAGGTTCATAAAGGCACACATCAGTAGAATCACTTGAAGAAGGTATTTCAGCAGATGAACGCTAAAAAGATTGATAGTCAATTAGATTCCAATCTGCTTTAAAGACTGTTTAAAGTGACAGACCATAAAACTATAGTTATAGCAGTGAGAGAGATAGAGAGAGAGAGCAAAATGAGCAGATGAGGTGGTATTCATGGTGTAAGTGTTTGAGTGATGAATGAGAGAATGTAAAGAGAGAGTGTGTGAGGGGTAATGGCTGATATTTCCATGTGTGAGTGTTTATGTGAGTATGGAGTGAGAGAGAGAGAGAGAGAGAGAAGCGAGATGTGGAAGTTGATGTTCCTTTCCCTCAGGGATGTGACATCCCTGCAGAGGAACAAAACCAGCACGGTATTAGTAACAGGATATGCTGCTAGCGCAAACTGGAAACTTGTACCTCCTTATCTAGAGGGCAAGTGAGTCGTTTTGTATCGCTTTCCCATACATACCTGATCCACCCAATAAGGTTCTGTTTGTGTCTGTGAGCTCTCAATTTACTAGAAATTCCCCGACGATCAGCCTACACACAAGGAAACAGTATGACTTTCAGTCTCACGCTGACAATAGCAGCAATTTCAGTCAGTGTGACTGAAATCATCAATATCAGCTAATTGCTTCCTTAAAAATGATTGTACAAATAATACAATGACATATCGAAAGAGAATGATCAATAATTCTTCAGATTTCTGGCAGTTAAGTTTTGTTTCTTGACATACTGTAGCAGGTTTAGCCTGACAGACAGCTGTGTGTGACCTTGAATGACTGGTGTTTACCTAGTATGCATTTTTGTTGTCTTAATTTCCTGATTAGTTTATTTTTGTTTATATTGACAAAATGTCACATCTTATAGGACACATTAAAGAAAATGAATATCTTAATTGGAATTAGGTGCTGCTTCTCTTTGTAAATAATTTTTTCCATCATTTCAAGAAGTTGCAATCTTATTTCACGAGTTGTAAACATCCAGTTGAAAAGGGCCTTTTCTTTATACTTTTTAGTTCACACAAAAATAAAATCTCCAGTCAATCCAGTCATTCATTCATTCAATTTCCTTTGGCTTAGTCCCTTTATTTATCAAATATCGCCACAGCAGAATGAACCGCCAGCTTATCCAGCATACTTTACTTCATTAAAAACCCATTATCATGTTTTGCGCAGCAAATGCCCTTCCAGTTACAACCCAGTACTGGGAAACACCCATACACTCTTGCATTCACACACACACACACATACACTTCGGCCAATTTTGTTTACCCAATTCACCTATAGTGCACATGTTTGGAGTTTGGGGAAAATGGAGAGCCTGAAGGAAACCCATGTCAACACAGGGAGAACATGCGGAATCCACACAAAAATGCCAACTGGCCCAGCCGGGACTCGAACCTGCGACCTTCTTGCTGTGAGGCAACAGTGCTAACCACTAGGCCACCATGCCGCCTCAATCCAGTCAAAAAGTACATATTATTAAACGTTTTAGTTCAACCAAAATTGAAACCCTCAGTCAATCTAAGTTGTTGGTGACATTCTTGTTCAGTATGGCGTTAGGGAGAATTTTTAGCTGAAATACTGGTAATTCAAGTGGTACGTCAAAACATAACTAATGTCTGTGCCTCCTGAAGAAGAAACAGCCAGTACAAAAAGCTGAACTTTATTTACAACTTTATATCTTCGGCAGCCGCTGCAAATGATTTAACGATAGTCTACAGCACACAGCACGTGTTTCTTTATGATATACAGTAATCATTGGAGCAAACTCATTCATTCATTCATTTTCTTTTTAACTTAGTCCCTTTATTAATCCAGGGTCGCCACACAGGAATGAACCGCCAACATATCCAGCATATGTTTTACGCAGCGGATGCCCTTCCAGCTGCAACCCAGTACTGGAAAACATCTATATACACCCATTTACACACATACACTATGGGCAATTTAGCTTATACCCAATTCACCTGTGTTTGGACTTGTGGGGGAAACCAGAGCACCCGGAGGAAACCCACGCGAACACGGAGAGAACATGCACACTCCACACAGAAATGCCAATTGACCCAGCCGGAGCTCGAACCAGTGACCTTCTTGCTGTTAGGCGATTGTGCTACCCACTGCGCCACCATGCTGCCCTGGAGCAAACTCGTGTGAGCTTTTGCTATTTGTCCATTATGAAGTAGTACTGCACTAGAACAAGTATTTCAAATCGTGTTTGAGTTATTTGAAATGCATAAAAATAAGGATCATGTCATTGCTGAGATGCTCTGAAATGATATCAGCTCATTAGCTATGTTTCCATCCAAAGATGTGAATTGCAAAAAAGGCATAAAGCAGCCTTTTCATCCAACGACGAGTCAAAGAGAACAAAATCATTACTTCCTGTTTTACTGTAAAAAGTAAAAATGGAATTTATAGCAGTAGAAACTGCATGAATCTTTTCCTTATTTAATAAATGACTTGCTTCAGAAGACAATGCCCACGCGCAATGAAAACGTGGTGGCATTTGAAGGTGTCAGATGCGGAACACAGGCGCTCTTGACAGTTCTGAAGGTAATTAAAATTATAATAACACATATTTAAATGGTTAAAGGTGCAGTATGTAAGTTTGACACCAGTGGTTGAACTTGGTATTGCATTCCTGGAGCAAAACAGACACAAGCGCAGGTTGCCAGATTGAGGACCATCAGGAGCAAGTTTGACTATTGAGCCTAAAGGCTGATTTAAATTGTATTTTATAAAAGCAACGGCACCTGATAGATGGAATATCTTCCTTATTAAAAGGAGTTTTTATTCTAACCAACACCTGAATTTGATATTTTCAAAACGACTTTTATTTCTTCCAGCTGAACAACAGAAAATATGCCAATGATCAACTCAGGTACACCTCATGTGCTTTATTCACTTTTAAATGCTAACAATGTGAGTTTGAATGCCATTTTACATGACATTTATTGCCATATACTGAAATTGAACTTTAGAACTGTGACTCAGTGCACGCCAACAAATATCAGTGATTCAGCATGTACATTTAATAGTATTAAAGAGGTTTAATATATATTCATTATAGTATAAACCTTACCATTTTATGAGTGAGTACAGTAAGTGCACTATTGTGCTTCTGAATGGCTCTATTTAAATTTCTGTCGTGTTTCATCTGGTGCAAACAGCCAAATTGCTTATCAATGCAAATCTCATTATGTAGTGTGTTGTTAGACACAGGGTTACAATGTAAACTGCTCACCTAATGTAGTTTGTAATATTTATATAATTTGCTAAATAATAACTTAATGTGGAACTCTGAATCTGCCTCTCATATTGGAGTCTGCTAGTCCAACAAAGGTCGCATTTCGGTCACAGGCACATACTTTGAGAGCCTTTCTTTCTGAATGAATGAAATACGCTTTTTTTCAACCAAGGCAACCCATAGTGATGAAATATAACTGGCTAAAGTGGCAGTAGGCAGGTTAAAAGAACAAAAACAAAGACCGTGTTCCCGGCACATACAGTAACGCACATTTATAAAAAGCAAAATAACTGACTTCAGCGATATTAATCAGATAAACAGGAATGTTCACTTTGCATGTTTCTTAAATATCTGCAAACATATTATGGTATTTTTATGCTTTAGAAGAGTCAAAAACTTACATGCAGCAACTTTAAGGCATTTTAGAGTGACCATTTCAGATGTTTTTACAGTGTGCTCAGCCTGCTGGTATGTCCATTCATACACATTTTATCATCGCATGATCTCTTATAACAAAATCACATGACCTTTTAATGCGCATACTGGAATTTGTTCTGTAAAAGTGTTTACATTGTAGTTCATGCACACCTTTTCCTATCAAATAAAAAGTTTATCCTACTAAGTTATGTGCATAAATTTTTAATGCACATTTTCAAAATTGATGCGCTTGTTGCCATTTCCATGAACTGTTTTTTATGCACATCTCCAAAATACACATAAAAATAGATGTATGGAAATAGGCTAATGTCTTCAATGTTAAACTCAAAGTGAATGTTGCTATTGATTTTGATAACAACAACCAGACATTAGTCAAGAAAGTCTGCGGCGAGAGAAACAATTAAGACACAATTGAGAGCTCTATTTGCTACCTTGCCTATGGTTATACTGCTCAACATGACATCTCCCTTCACCCTTTCTCATCAGCTCTCGCTCTCCTACACCGCCTTCGCCCGTTTCTGTTTCATACTAAGTTCCGAAGAGTTTTAGGTTGCATGTTTTTCACCTTTTTTTTTCAGAAAAAGTAAGGTGATCTGATCCGGCTTTCACTTTTTTCTCCCAGAACAACTGCCGAAGGTCTGTGCAAGTGCAGACGGTGGAATGAGACAACGGAAGAGTTCAGGGCTCATCTGTAAAATCTCCCTTCTCTGGAGGATGTCCATCTGCCTAGTATCTGGTTGCAGAAATCAGACACAATACTTTGTCAGGGATATTTTACTTAAAGTAAACTGTAACTGTGTGTTTGGTCAGCTAGAGCCTTACGGTTCAACCTGACATGCTTTTGCAGAACCCAAACCCTGGGGTGATCATAACTTTGTAGCAGTTGAATTTAATTTTAATGCTCTGTCATTTATCATTAAGTTTGTTCACACCCGAGGATATTATACTTGCTTGCCTTCACTGGAAATGAAGGGTTTGTTGTTTGCATAGTGATTTTAATCGTAGTTCTGTATCAAGAGACTTCATATGTCAATAAAATATTGATGTAACTGTGCTTATATAAATAGAGATTAGAGCAAATATCCATAATACGGCGTGTGGTTATCACATGACATTAAAATAATACTGAGTAAACATGAAGTGATAAACATCTCTGTACTTGTGAGGAACTATGTAGAAGTTTAGTTAAGGTAAAGTGTAGATAATTTCCTTTCTTTCTTTCTTTCTTTCTTTCTTTCTTTCTTTCTTTCTTTCTTTCTTTCTTTCTTTCTTTCTTTCTTTCTTTCTTGATTGCTTTTATGCTTTATTTAAAATGAATTAATATGTAATACAAATAAAATAAGCAATTTTGTGATTGCTTTTTGTCTGTAATATTTTAAAGGGCACCTATCATGAAAAATAAAATTTTGGCAGCTGTTTTGACAGAAATGTGTGTAAGTATAGGGTTTCCACAGTCATATTGGAGGGATATAAACACAACAAGTCTCTTTTTAAAAATGTCCTGATGTTCAAATTGAATTCAATCCCAGTGATCTTGAGGCAGGCAGAACCCACTCCGTTGACAAAGGCTCAAAAACATATAGTTACAATTCCTTTTGGCCCAAAAATTTTAATTTTCAATAGGGTATATGATAAATGATCTGATGAGTTTTCTGACATAAAAACTACACAGACACATTCTGTAGATACAAAAGACTTATTTTACATCTTGTAAAAAGAACAAAAATTTAAGCCCTATTAAATTTACAGTATTACAGTAATGGATTATGGTCTATATTGGCAGAAAAAAAAAAATTCAAACAGTTTTTCCAAAGGGGTATTTTTGATTGAGGTCTGTTGTGGAGGCCATTTGAGTATAGTGAACTTACCAATACAGTATTTTCAAGACACTAGCCTGAGATAATTTGAGCTTTGTTACATGGTATTTGATACATACATCCCCTGATGAGTACAATGTAGTCATAAAGATATGGACATTGTCAGAAACTCCTCTTGTATGCCAACCACCTTTAGGGGGATCTATAAAGGGCTGGATCAATGTGGATTGGACAATAGTCAAAGACAAGGGTTACAACAACCCAATCTTTGAACACAGAAACGTTGTCTATTACCTGACTGGGAAAGAGGAAGCCTGAGCTTGAAGGTGAACAGTACCAATTACAGATAGTCTGTCTCACCAACATGCAGTTTGTACTCTGGACCTCATATTCTCTAGAAGGCTGGACTCTCTTCTACTTTGGAGTTTCCCCTAGTAAACAAGAGTGTCAACTCCCTGCATTATCCTGGCATAAACTTTTCTAGGAAGGTGGAGAGTTGTTATCTACCTATGGTTGGAACACTTCTTAAAGAAAGTCTACGGTTCTTCCTAAAAATGGGGCTCACCACCCCAATTGCCCGGTACTGTCCCTGGCCGTCATACAATGTTGTAGAGGTGTGTCATCCAAGACAGCCCCACACCATTCAAAGACTTGAGGTACTAGCGGATCTCATCTATTCTCACTGCCTTGCCACTGCAGAGCTTGCAGACTACCTCTGTTATTTCAGTCTGGGTAATGACAGAGTCAACCCCTGCATCTCCCATCTCTGGTTCCTAAATGTAAAGCATGCGAGAGGGTTTGTTGAGATCCTCAAAGTATTTCTATCACTGGCCAACCACATCCTCATTTTAACAGCTCCCCACTTCCACTGTTAACAGTGAAGTACTGCTTTACCAGAATCTCTTTGTGCCAGAATGATAGTTCTTCATGGTCTCCCTAAACTCTTCAAAAGCAGGTTTTTGCTTCTGTAACCCAGGATGCAGCATACTTGTCCTGTTGGTACCCATCAGCTGCCTTGGTGGTCCCACGAGCCAACCAAGCCTGGTAGGACTCTTCTTCAGCTTGACAGCACCTCTTATTTCTGGTGTTCACCACCAGCTTCTATACAGCCCCAGCTCCTTACAGCCATGTCAACAATGGAATGGAAGAACATGGACCACTCTGTCACAATGTCTCCAGTCTCCCTTGGGATCTGGTCAATGCTTATTTGGAGGTGAGAGTTAAATATTCTCTCACGTTTACGATTCAGCCTGACATTCCCAACAGACACTTATAATGCTAGATCTGTCTTCTCCTAGTCCCACGAATCCAAATCACCACCAGGTGGTGATCAGTTGACAGCTCTGTCACTCTTTTTATTTCAGTGTCCAAGATATTTGGCCAAAGATCAGATGAAATGACCACAATCTCAATCATCGACCTCCGACCTAAGGTGTCGTGGTGCGATGTGCAATGACGAACACCCTTATGCTCAAACCTACTGTAGTGTCCGTTATGGACAATTTGACTAGCACAGAAATCCAACAACAGAACACCACTCAGAGGAGGACATTCCTCCCAATTATGCCTCTCCAGAAACCACTGTCATTGCTCATGTGAGCGTCAAAGGCCCCTTGTAGAACAAATGAGTACCCAGTCGGAGTACCTTCTAGCACCCTTCCAAAGAACTCTAAGAAGGCTTTTTACCCAATGGAAGCTTTTATACCTCAGTAAAGGTATAGGTAAAGCGTCTGAGTCACACAGACCATAAAAGTGTCACAAACTTTTCTGTTTTTGGACAATGACAGGATATAAAAGACACATTGTACATATCTGCATATCTGTAAGTTACTGAAACCACACATGAATGCCTGAAAAACACTAGACCAGGGGTGCCTAAACTCGGTCCTGAAATGCCAGTGTCCCGCAGATTTTAGCTCCAACTTGCCTCAACACACCTGCAAGGATGTTTCTAAAAAGCCAAGTAAGAGCTTGATTAGCTAGACTAGGTGTGTTTGATTCAGGTTGGAACTAAACTTTGCCGGACACCAGCCCTCCAGGACCGAGTTTGGGCACCCCTGCACTAGACACTCGTGAGCTGCATAAAGTAATGCTCTTGCACCATGTGGTGTGACGCACAACAGGTTTTACAGTAAAGTTCAGTTCACAGAGGAAGACCTCACCAGAAAAGAAAAATGTTGTGTGATTCTTAAAAATGTACATGTGTGAGTTTGGATAGAATTACCAAAATGTTGTTGATGTTTCATATAGGATTGACATCTGTATTCTGCTGTTTAATTTAAGTATATACAATTGCCTTAAAAAACATTACAGATTTTATAAGACATAAAAGTAGAAAAGCATAATTAGATTTTTTGGTCATTGCAGTTCTTGACTCTTACAAAGCTCATTTGGCCTTTTCTTTCCCCCCTTTGTGGGATAATTTGAGTTTGATGAATGTTCAGTTGGCCCAGAGTGTTCTTTAAATATGACCACATTTAAAAGGAGCGTGTCAAAAAGAGATTGATTTCTCTGCAGTTGACTTCAGTCTGCTGTGTTTATTACCAGTACAACCCATTCCCAACACAGTCGCTGTGCAGGGACTCTCCTAGATTTAGATTTAGGCTAAATGGCAGTATGTGAATGAAGCAGTGGTTAGCATCATGATAAAATATAAGACCCTTTTAGCTAGAACGCAGGCAACATAGACAGACAGCCATGACTCATTGCTACTGGAGCCAACCTGTCTGCAAAAGTGCTCAGAACCTGGACCCTGGGTCAGACGCCCCCCTCTGCCTTCTCCTCTGTCCCCCAGCTGCTGGCCCTTGACAGGACCACAGGCGGCCCCCTACATGGGGGTGTTATATGGGCTGTTTGATCGGCCATAGATTCATTTTTGTGTGCTTGTGTGCATATGGCTGTGTGTGTAAAAAGGAAAGTGGGTGTGAGAAGGGTACCTGATGTTATTTGCCCCAATATGGCTTGTGTCCTGTTCACTCTTTCTTCACGTATGTTTTTATAACAAAGGTATGAAGATTTTTAAAAACCCTTTCTCCTGGGGTTTTCTTTAGTGCAGCAGAAGAAGGGTGTTAAGTCACAAACCACCATGTCCAATGCAGCCATGAGTAATGTTTCTATTTTAAACCCCAGCTATAAACAACATGCATATTTTCTTACAGTGAAAACAAATAGACCAAGTTGCTGAGAAGCCATTAGCTATCAATAAACACAGCTCAATTTTTTTTTACTTTTAGCTGGAAGTTCTCCTGTGCAAGCAAAAGATTTTGTTTTCCTTCACTGGAAAGCAGTCTGCCGTTTGATCAATTCTTCCTCAATCAAAATGATAAGAACCTGCTCCTCATCTAAACCATCTCCATCTGTTTTATTTGCCTAACCAAAGTAATTTAGGCAGAAAACCATATCAAATTCAGCCCAGTGTTTCATATTTTATGTCACTTTGAAACTGCAATTAAATATGGCCCAAATTTGATGTATTATTTTTCTTTTCAGACATTTTCTCATGAAAATGTGAACAGCACAAACCACTTTAAGTAGGATCTTTTCAATTAAATTTGGGATGTGGCATTAAATCCATTATACTGTAAGTCAGATGTTTTGAAATGTGACATCAGTCTGAACATTCATTGGAACTCAGGGGACTTTTTAAACTAAAGATTTGTCACAATTCTATTCTCATGGCTATATCTGAAGAAATTCACATCTTAAATTGCCAGTAAATTGGGTTAAATATCTTTATATATGAATGCTTGATTATTATTGGATCCTCTGGATCGATGACTATAAACTAGCTGACAAAAGTCTTGTCACCTATACAAGTTTTAGGAACAACAAATAATAACATGACTTAGTTGATCATTTGGTATCAGAGATGGCTTATATACAGTAAGAGGCAAATACCTCTAGATTATACTTATTTTACCTAAATAAAATATGATCATGCCTTGATTTTTAATTATTTAATTAGGACAGTAAGGTCTAACTTTGCTTAGACTGAAGTCTTGTCACTTAACAGAAATAATGTACAGTATAAAATATAAAGTCATGGTGCAGTGAAAAATGAATTATTATTATTTATGATTCCCATGAGCTTGGAGGACTGGATCCAAATATCTCTGCAATGACTCAAATAACTTATTAATAAAGTCATCTGGAATGGCAAAGAAAGCTTTCTTGCAGGACTCCCTGAGTTCATCAAGATTCTTTGGATTCATCTTCAATGCCTCCTCCTTCATCTTACCCCAGACATTATCATTACTGTTCATGTCTGTTGACTGGGCTGGTCAATCCAGGAGCACCTTGACATTCCTTGCTTTTAGGAATTTTGATGTGGAGGCAGAATTATAAGAAGGAACACTATCCTGCTGAAGAATTTGCCCTCTCCTGTGCTTTGTAATGTAATGGGCTGCACAAATGTCTTAATACCTTAATACCATCCACTCTGCGGATTTCTTGCACGCCCCCATTCTGAATGTAACCCCAAACCATTATTTTTCCTTCACCAAGCTTGTCTGATTTCTGTGAGAATCTTGGGTCCATGTGGGTTCCAATAGGTCTTCTGCAGTATTTGTGATGATTGGGATGCAGTTCAACATATGATTCATTGGAAAAATCTACCTTCTGCCCCTTCTCCAAATGATCAACTAGAAGTCAAGTTATTATTTGTTGCTCATACACCTGGGATCAACAACAAGACTTATGTCAGGTAGTGTATGGCTCATACAATTAATGTTAAAGTCTGAACATAATGTTTGAATCTAATATAGGTTCATTGGTGTTGCAATGACAAATGTAAATATATTCAAAGACAAGCAGTGCACTTATCCATTTTCAGATTTTTTAAATGTGTTATTTACCTTTTTGATTGCAGCATATATTTACATATTCATCAAAACGCCACTCAGCAGCCTGGATGGTGTCTGTATGTTTGTTATTGGTACACTATATCGCTGCAAAGGCATTTCTAAATTCATTTTACTTCTAATTAAAGAAGAAAAAAAGCATTTTGCCATGAGTGTGTGAGGGCAACGGTACTTTCAGAACTCTCCATAGAGCAATGTTAACCCAACAAAAAAACAATATGTTTGACAACTTTGGGTACAACAACCAACCGCAATTTTCCTAGATGTGCATGTTAATAATTCTGTGTACAACATAAGATTTAAAGTGTTGTTCCGATTGACCTGTTTTTCAGGATTTTACACTTATAGGATTTACATGAGAATGAGGAAACAGAAGTGTTTGAGGCTCGACAAGTCATTTCCATGATGGGGTATAAGATTCTGGCGGTAAATTAACCTTGGATAAAAATATCACAGTTTCACGGTATTGTGATTACTACCCTATCTAAAATATGTACTTTTTAAATGTATGGATAAAGAACAAAAAACGTTTTCCCCTTTAAATGCAATATATATTTTATTTTGAGAAACATTTAAAATATTTTGGAACAGTAAACACGTCAGAAGGAATAATAATAAAATTAATCATTGACTTCTGCTGTCTTCATTAGTTTCAAAAACACTGCTTTCTTTTACAATTTAAAACAGCATCTTTGGATATCTTTTCTGCTGGATATACTGTTGCCCTAAAAAACAACAACAAAAAGAAACATAAATAAGAAATCTTACATATACCAGGAATGGTACAGCAAAAAATGTTGGCAGTTTTAAAACCTTGACTTTTCTAAACTGCGCTATACCTTAAAAAAAACTGTTATCATCCCATGCCTACTCCGTGAACACCTATTGTTTAGCAATGCCTAGGTATATCAAGATTTATATTTTATAAAACCTACAAATAAACATTTGAATTATTCAAAACAACTGCAACAAAACAAAAGTAAAAATACCATTCTCTGATTGGTCTTTTGCCCTAAAACCAGCTACAACCACTAAATTTGGACAATGTTTTTATGTTTGTGAGCAAAACAACAACAACAACAACAAGCAAGCAACAAAAAAACAAAAACACTTTAATATACTCTTAATTATTATCTTGGCTTTATTTGTATGATTTCCAAACTTTTGTTAAAGCCCTGAGCTAGTTATTCCTATAAAATCAGAATAAAAAATGTAGCAAATACATTTTGTACATAACTTTAGCCAAAAAGACATATTTAAAAATAACTGTTTATTATCATCATGAAGAGAGTCGTAAAACAAGCATGAGAATGTAAGAGAAGCTGCTTAAAATGTGGTTTTAGCCACTGCGTGCTAAAAATCTTTTTTCCCTCTTTCTTTTTACTCTGCATTAAAAGTTCAACGCTGGAAAATCTGAACATAATCCGAAAACATGAAAAGGAAATGAGTGTGAATGTGAGACGGTGAATAAACAGGCTTGGTATATTTCCATAGGGCTCCACGGTGCTGTGTGGAGCTACTGGGGCTGGGATGCGTGTGTCAGAAATAATTAAAGCTCCATGTCTCAGTCCGTCGTGTCTGTCTGGCCTTCTGAAACAGAGCTGATAAAGCCATGCCTCTCCTGGTGTCCCTGATCATGACCCTTGACCCATGCCCGACCTCTTAACTCCACATGGCACTATCAGCTATTCAATATCTAGCCTACTCTGGGACTTCTGTTGGTCTCTGACCTATTCTGCCACACAACCCTGATAAGCATCACTATTATGACAGCTTGATGACAGAGATACAACAGTACTTAGCAGAATATTTCAACATTTTGATGGTCAGAAGTGCATTGTCTTGTATTATCTTAAACTGACATACTAAATTTACTTAATATACTCAACCACATGGGTTATATTATTGATTAAAATATGAAAGAACTTTTTAAAAACTATTAAATGATGGTTTCATATGGTTGTTTTTTTGCCGTGAATGTAAATATCATAGGCAAATGTATTTATTTTATTTAAAATAAAAATTAATTATTTTATATGTTATTGTTGTGGGGTAAATTTTGGTTTACATAGGAGATTTTTCAACTTGCTCTTAGCTAACATTCCTTTTTAGGACTGCATTGTTTTGGTTTGTGTTTTTGTATGTTTTGTCTGTTCTGTTCTGACCTGATGCTCATTAGCACCCTTATTAGTTTGTCGAGGCCGCTGTTTATTCAATGTTTAGGCAGTTGGCCAGAGCTGCGCTCCAATTTAGGCTTTACGTTTTGTTTTGCATCCATACACTAGCGCTGACAACACTTATGTTGAGTTCAGACTGCATGATTTTCAAAGTAATCGTGTCACAGATGTTTTCACACTGCATCACTATCTGGGCTAGCGTCTTGTCGCTGCTTTGTTTACGCTGCAAGATGGATCGGCGACAGGGGGGTTTCACACTGCATGACATTACAATAGGAAGAATCGCCGACAACTTTGTCCAAACTACGCAGGGCCGGATTAACCAATGGGCCTGATTTTGAATCAATTAACCTGATTTTGGAGTGTCTATTTAGGCTAAGTGAAAATAGCGCACCTCGTTGGAAAAAGCTAGTTGAGTGCTTCCCGCCAGCGCCATTTGATCGTCAGAGACAACAACTAAAGAGCACAATGACAGCAGGTGGAAGTGCCGCAGCTCGTAAAGCGCATGGCAACATGTTTTGAGGCGATCAATCATGAACCTGGTTCGAAACCAGCGACTGATGAACATGTTCTTCTTTTTTCCCCCTATTATATATCAAATTGGAAATACATTTATTTTCAATAGATAGGAAAGTTTTTGTTTAAAAAATAAAGTATATAAAATATATAAAATGAGTCACAAGGTATTTAATATAATAAATAATAAATAATTAAATAATAATAATAAATATTCTATAAACTGTTATTTTCCACCTGGTGTTAAATGTTAGCGACATCTTAATATAATTAATCTGTATTTACAATGTTAGTCGCCCTGCTTCACCCATATTCTCCGACCTCATGGAGAGAGAGACAGAGAGAGAGACAGAAAAAGCCTGTGAAGAGGAGAGAGACAGGAGAGAACTGGTATAGTTTGTGTGATTTTGGATTCTTTCAGCTTTATAATCAAGTGCTTTTTGCCTACTCTTCTTCATCACGAGGGAGACAGTAGGAATCATTGATCAGTGTGTGTATTATGGAAGACTCCGATTCATAGAACTGGATTGGAGAGGTGTTATATCCAAATCATATGCATTATAAGTTTGTAGAAGGTATACATTAAAAATGCCCTTAAATATAATTTTTTAGTACTGCTTCAGTAAACTTGAACAAGTATATTAAAACCCATTAATTTCCACTAGTTATATTAATATTTTTTTTTTATCAAAGTGTGCTTTAAATGCTTTTTAAATCAGGTAAATCTTTGTTGACTATAAATATATACACTATGTCATTTATTTAAAAAATGTGGGCAAAACATTAAAGAGTAACTTAAAAAATATTATATTAATCTTATTTTTTTATTCAACTATAGGGGTGCGGCCTTGTAGGGGGCCCTACAAGACATTGTGCCCAGGGCCCTCTGAATTCTTAATCCAGGCCTGAAACTACGTCTCACAACCAAACACACGTAGTTTATATTTTGTTCTTAACTACATAATGAGAAAGAAGCCTTTAATGGGGGTAGAAAATGTACTTGTTTTGCTCACCTGGGTTTTGAAGGGAATTAGCAATTTCTCCTCAACTTTTTTCTTTTTTGATCTGGTTGTGACATTGCTCACATGGGTGCTCATTCTAAATTTCCACTAGTTTTTCCTCGGTTTCTTGGGTTCAAATAAACTGAAAATAAGGGCTTTTAACTTCTCTCACAACCTCCTGCTGGCCTGCAGATACCCCCATACTAGTGGATGCTGCTCTCTCATTGGCTGTAGGTGATTGCCGATGTTATTTTCAATCAGAACACATTTCACATGGCAGGATTTGAATCGCAGACAGCTCCAGATATTTAGCATGCCAATAATCTCATGGGCATCGGCAACTCTTTGGCGACTCTCTCAAATTCTTATTCACGTGAACGAGCAATGATTTGCCTTTGATTTCAGGTATTTGTTGGAGATTTCTCAAAACTTGTTGGCGAGTCAAAATCGGGGCTAAAATCATGCAGTTTGAACTTGGCATTGCCGCATCCATTCGCTTGTCTTTCCCTTTGATTAAACCTTTGATTATGTTATTTATTAATTGTGTTAGAATAAATATTTCGCCATGTTGTTTCCCTTAATGTTACATCTTTGAGCCAGGAGTAACAACTTATATTGATATTTTAAGTAATTTCTCTTTAAATTTACTAACAGAAGAACAGTTTAAGAAGGTATGTGTTGGGAATTAGATTGAGTTTTTGTGAGATGTTTAAATGTAGGTATAAGTATGAATACGTACGCAATTATTACTGAATGACATCCAATGTCTGTAAATTCATTACACAAAAAAATAGTCAATAATCAGTATTATTGGTATACCATTGTAGTTCCTGACCTTTAAAGGGCACCTAAAGTATGATGAAAATAATCTTTTGTAAGCTGTTTAGACAGAACAGTGTGTAGGTATAGTGTGTCCACAGTCATATTGGGGTGATGTAAACACAACAATCTTTTTATTTTTATTTTCCTGATGTTAAAATAGAACCTAAATCCCTCCCATTTTAAGGCCCACCGCAACGTGACAGAGGAGTGCAGTTTTGTCGGCCACCGAATTAATTGACAGCCGCGTATTAACATGTCTCCGTAGTCACACATATAATCATATCAACAAGACTGGACGTGCGCAAAGCAACTAAGATTAAAAGATCTGTTTGGCTCGCTGTGATCATCAATCATCATCAAATGTGATTAAGAATGAGTTTTACAAGTTCAAAACGTTTTTAATACAGCGCATGTTTGTATTAAAGTAAGTTAAAGACAGTAAAACCACTGTAATTTATCACCACAGCCACATGTCAGTACAATTATAAAAGAAGACGCTTCACTTCCGGTTTGTGGATGTTAAATCAGGTTTATTTTGTACATTAACATAATAAATATCCATACAGCAGTGGATATTAACATGTATCCTGGCACATTTGCCTTGCAAAAACATTGTAAATTTAAATGTGTGCTGTGTGTGTGTATGTGTGTATGTGTGTGTGTGTGTGTGTGTGTGTGTGTGTGTGTGTGT
>CAIGQZ010032400.1:252674-272750 GCA_903798205.1 Danio tinwini
GTGTGTGTGTGTGTGTGTGTGTGTGTGTGTGTGTGTGTTTATGTGTGTGTTTATGTGTGTGTGTGTGTGTGTGTGTGTGTGTGTATGTGTGGACTTTGTAACGACATTGTGTGTGACACATCGTTGCAGAAAGGCTTGAATTAGTCCACAATAAATACATCAGATAATCATTGGGAAAGTTCTTACTGTAGTATTTATCACAAACATAACGTGAGATCTGCTTCCTTCAAGTCTGTCTCACTTTGACAGGCACGTGGAAATGGTGGGTGGGGAAAACTAAAGCTAGCTCAAACTAGCTCATTTGCATTAAAGGCACAGGCAACAAAAACAGCTACAATATCCTCAGAGCTGAAAATTCCAGTATTCTGAAAGGTATAATAAATAATCTGATGGGTGTTTTAAGCTAAAATTTTACAGACACATTCTGTAGACACATAAGGCTTATATTAAATCTTGAAAAGGGGTAAAATAGGTGTTTTGCTTGTGTGTTATGTGTATATGTATTTATTTTCAATGATTTCAATGTCACACACACCAGTGCACACATGGGCCTTTAGTTTTGGTTGTCAAGTACATACTGTGCACTTTAAAACATACCAGTGTACATTGATTTCAGAAAATTGACATGAGATACTAAACGTCTGCACAAACTCAGCACTGGCAAACATTTTGCTTATAAGCAACACACTGAACCGAAATGCAGACGTCGCGAATTTGTCAACAGCACATTGCAGTGGCTGCTCATGCCATGTACCCTGTCAGCGAGGTTATTGCATCACCGAGTCCTGGAAGACCCATCAGGCTCCTGGCTCTGGGAATAGAGGGGGCTTCCCTCTCACTGGCAACAAGCAACCTGATCAGCACGCATTATCACCTCATAATTACAGTCCTTTTGGACATATTAGCGTAGGCGTTGCGATCGGGTTTCAATGCGGAACCCAATTCCCCAACACATTCCCCACCTCTCCAGTTTTTTACAGATGCCTTCTCAACAAACAAGCCTTGTATAAAAATATCCCCTGGCACTACTGGTTCTCCGATGCCATTGGCCAAAACACGCAAACATGTGACGAGATGTAGCCAATGGGAGTAGATGTAGTGTGAAGCATCTTATGTTACCTGAGCGAGGCACAACGATTTAGCATGGCGATGGTATTTATATCAGCAGTGAAAGTGTCATGGTGAGAAGGTCAGAGGCTTGAGTAAACACATGAGTCTGCCGTATCAGAGAGAAATCTGCTTGTTAAACGTGCAAGGCCTGTGCGAACACACATTTACAGAGCACATATGCTCCTAGCGCTTGTGGCTTTCTCATATCAGGAGGCCTGTCTGACTCAATGAGATCACTCAAGGAGAAATCGAGAGTTACATTTCCCCACTTCTTTATAGCACAATTTATGTCAATTGAAATTGAGTGGAACCAAATCAAATGTACTGAGTCTGCCTGAGGTGATAAAGTGCATATTTCCCCAGTGTAGTAATACTGTAGAGTTTCTTTCACACGTACAGTCTAACAAGTCACACATGCAAATCTCTGACCTGCAGAGCGGGAATAAAAGCCATGAGAAATAGCAGGTTATCATCAAACTCTCTGTGGGGTTAGCATTTACTTTCCTTGTGCTTCCCTTGCGTATCAGTTTCAAATGACAACAGTGGTGTAATTGCACCATTCCTGAGTGTGATAGATGAAACCCTTATGTCTTCCCTTGGTTATATGAAAGAAAAAACTCTGTTTATTTTCTCCAGGCGGCTTCGTGCTGTCTCAAATGGAAACTATTACCTGCAGTCGTGTTGGGCCAAACAAATATCTATTAAAGCGGAATAATAAAACAAACAGACATAGGCTGTGAACAAAATATTTAAGCCCTAAACTCTAGTTCTGCACTCGAGATTTATGCAGCGCTGGATTCCAAAACAGACTTGAGCTTATAAAGCAGAGAAAGCATGAATCTCTGCTGTGTGTGAACAATCGCCTACTTTTAAATCGAATTGCTGCAATCTATTTCCAAAAGCAGCAGATTTATTGTTGCTATTACCTATATTTACAGGAATAAATTACGAGTGTGTTTTCAAACTTTAATGAGTTAACCGTTTCCTTCACCCTCCTCCTCCAAGAGCTCATATCATTCCTTGGATGGCTTTCATAGTTGTCGAGTTAAACGAGTCGATCTTCCTTCAAGCTTTTGGACCTGATGCAACTGTGGGCCTCCAGGACACCTGTGTGGACCATATCAAATGTGCCACTCGGTCTGTCTAATAAACATAATACACATATGTGCACTCACTTAAAAGACACTCGTTCTGGATGCAGTTTTCCTTCCAGTATTTTAGCCTGTCTAGAAAATACTAGAATGTAATTTGACTTTGTTATATTGTACTACTTATAGACTGTTTTGAGGCATGTAAGCAAAAACAATTAACATTTTTTTTTATTTCTATAGCTTCTGAGGATGCAAATAAAGCCACATATTGATAAATAATGTTAAGACGGCTGTTTTAACATTAAGTTATGATTAAAATGCCTCAGTTTTTAATAAAAAAAAAACAAAATTTACAGTTATGAAATAGTTTGACAACCAGCAGGATATGTTCATGGGCCAATGACACCATCACATTGAAATGGTCTCTAACAAATATCCTTGTAATGAAAGTCTCAAAATAATGTTTTAAAAATGTCAAAATGCTTAAAATACAGTCAGGTAGGTTGTAATTGAACAAACAGCTTAGAAAGAGTATTTGCATCAGTATATTGGATCTGTGCACCGTAGGTCTAAGCAACCCAAATAAGCCTGTTGCTGTCTATTTAATTAAAGTTAATCAAATTAAAAAAAGAGAAATCACGTATTGCTCTTGATTAAACAGCATTTGTAACTTTAACAAGGAGTAATCTGCATTTAAAATATATAGTTAAGAATATGCACCATAGGCTCATTCTGAAAACGCAGCCCTATATACATTTCTGGAGATAGTGAATTATGCCTTTAAAACAAATGCTACAGGGCAGTATGACCGTTCCTTTTCGCGCAAGCAGCTGACCATTACCTCTGTAAGGACGGCTTTCCTGCTGTTACCAGTTTGTCCAGTTAGCTCGCCATGTACATCGGAGAACTTGAGATGTGGAGAGGAGTTGACCATGATGACAGGGTTTGAGTCTGGTGAAGAACAGTTCCAGAAAGCAGGTAAGACAAAAACAAAAGCCAAAAAATAAAATAAACTATTAAATGACAGGGTGAGAATGTAGTAAAATCTAAAAATTTGGTAAAAAACAAGAGGCTTTTCTTTTTCTGGATTGCTTTTCAAAACACTGTCGGTTGGGTTTAGGGAAGTGGGTGGGCGCTGGTCAGTTGGTGCTTTTTAAAACACTATCGGTTGGGTTAAGGGAAGAGGAGGTTGTAGGTATCGGTCAGTCAGTCAGCCAGTCGACAGTGGCCTCTGGTGGATTTATGCGAGAAAAACAGGCACGAATGACACTTGCAAGCAGGGCCTCAGTGGTGGACCTGGGTGTTTAGTTGCAGGGTTTGTCGTGCACGAAAGAGAAGAGCAAAGAGCAGGGGGAGCTGAGATGATGCAGGGTTTGTTGCGGCCGAAAGCGAAGAGCGGGGGTGGTGGGATGGAGTAGGCGCTGTGGACACTGCCCCCGACCGACTGCTCTGCTGCCCTAGGCAGCCGCCTAGGTTGCCTCTATAGATGCGCCAGCCCTGCTCGTGAGAGAAATTTGAGATCTTAAATGCGTACACAGTGGTCTCTGTTGGACTGCAAAAAAACATGGCTCCTGGGACGTATTTTGCAGAAATGTATATAGGTCTATTTCAGAATGCTATAGCTTGCCTGAGTACTGTTTGATCTATTGCATTTTTTTTTATTTGATTTGTATCTTTGTTTATTGTATCAATTTCTGCTATTGAATGTAAAAATATACTTTATTTAGTTTTTTTTTTTATTACTGACTGTTCACTTGTCACAGTTGTTTGGGTTCCTAAATCCCCAGTGTGAATGTGATGTTGATTGAGACAATAGCACAACAATATATCCATGAGACTGACTTGTAATTCACTTTAAAATGTAAAAGTAATGTTATGTCCCTGACATTGTTTCTGTGTAGTATTGAAAATAGTATTGAATGTCGATGTTTGTCAACATTTCAAGAAGTTCTAGCATTGTGACAATAATAATAATAATTTGCAATTCTTACTTTTTTCACAACATTTCTGAAGTATTGTTGGTAATAATTTACAATAACAGTACATGAATAATGATGTATTAATATGTAAACTAAACATTATTTTATCATGAATTAATTATGAGTAGGCCCACACGGAATCTGCGCGTGCAGAATTCCGCAGATTTTCTGCAGATTTTTAGACCATCATTAATTCTGTTTATTTACTTGAGTAAATGTGTGTAAATCTGAATTTATTCAGTTTTTAAATTACACATATATCACATATTAAGGTTTTAGTTATGAGACTCCTGAAATAATTCCGCAGAAATCCACAGATTTTTACCAAAATTCTCAGCAGAAATTGCAAAAAACATCCGCAGATTCCGTCTGGCCCTAATTATGAGTTAAGGCGCACGATAAACTAACTTTAACTACAACATGAGTCACAAGGTTCTTGTGTGAATAATGACTACCTTACTTACTTGTTAGTACATGCTGTTGATTAATGTATTAATTAACATTTAAGTTTAAGCTAAATGTAACCAACATGAACTCATGAGCTGTTAATGTATGTAATGACTTTACTTGGAGGGGCACATCACCTTTAACTCATTCTTAACTACTCATGAACTCCTTTCAACCAAGTGGCCAAATGCAGCACGTTTCTTCAATTGGTTGTGTTGTGAGAATTTGCAACAGATGTGCTGTCAAATTGATGAAGATCGTTTCTTAATTTGCCTGTGTTTTTTGTAATTGCATGTGCTTTCTTAAATTGCAGCGTGTTAAACTCTCTCTCTCTCAGTTATTCAGTGTAAACGCACTACATGCATAAGGAGTTCATGAGTAGTTAAGAATGGGTTAATGATGATGTGATTCTCCAAGTACAGTAGTCACAATATAATTATACATTAACATATCATGAGTTCAAGTATAAACTACAGTAATATGGTAATTAATACATTAATTACCAACAAGCATTTAAGTAATTAAGTTAGCCGTTATTATCTCATGTTGTAGTTAAAGTTAATCATTAGTTCATAATAAAGTAATGTTTAGTTTACATATTAACACATCCTTATTCATGTACTGTTATTGTAAAGTGTTACCGTATTGTTTTTGAAGTAATTTACACTTACATTTACATGTGAAAAATTAATATCATATTTCATCTTACTTAAAATTATTATTATTGTTGTTGTTTTTTTTTGTTTTTTCACTGGCATCATAACAATAATATTAAGAACTTCAACAACTTCAACATGTGAACAATTATGTGAACAATATGAACAATTTATATTGAAATATTTAGTTTTTAAATAAACTTTATTTCTTTGTTCTTTTTTGTTACGTTTTTTTTCCCAAAGATGATCAACATTCATACAAATTATCCTACAATCAAAATCAACTGTATCAACAGACATATCAGCAATATCAACTGTCCTGATTTTTTAGTTTGCAAAACTTTGAGTTTTATTTGATTTGAGACTAAAATAAACCCAAAAATAGTCTAGTACATTTGTAGCTGAAAGGCAGAGTGGGATGCAATCAGTTCACTTCCACCACAATAGTGATGTTGATTGTTCTGCTCATGTTTTGGTAGTTGCTCAAATGTTGTAACCACTCATCGCTTCAGCCCCTAAAGAGGAAATGCAAAGTTTGCTAATGACTCTTCCTTCACTAATGCAAAATGTTATGCTATTTATTTGTATATTTAGCAATTATGCTGAAACATATCTTTATTTTTGGTGATAAAATGTACCATTTAATACCTGCTTTGTAGGAAGATAAAGATGCAAAATCCAGAGAAACAGTTTTTCATACAGGTGGACAAATAAAGTTCTCTCTATTCCCCAGTGAAAGCTCCTGTAAAAGAGTGCAACTAACTCATCTTAATGGAGTGTTGTTTTTCTGTTCAGTCTCTCTTGGTAACATCATAACGTTTTCCTTTCCCACCCACAAATGTGAGCCCTGTCGCTGACATGGTATTAGTCAAGGCTCGCTGTCAGAGTCCGGCTGTGCAACTTCAGGCGCAGGTCTTTGGCACCTGCCAATCAACGCAGCAGCACTGTCCTGCACCAGCCACAACACTACATGCACACCATCTGTGCAGCTGTTTTGGCCCCTTCCATCTCATCAATCCCACCCATTGCTAATGCTTTTTATGAGCAAATTTATGTATGTCCAGTCAGTTTGCTGGAATGTCTGATCTGCTTTTACTTGGTCAGATAAAAAAGTGTTTTAAAGTTTGACTGGACTATGGAAATTAGGAAAAGTCCCACACAGTGACTTTTTTACAATGTCAAGCTCAGTGTTGATGATTAAATTAGCAGGCTGTTGAACATGCCCTGCTTGATTATTAATGCTAAACAGTTTTTGTTATTCATAAATAATAAAAGTTTTAGCTCTGTGCCATGATTTTGATTATATTTAATTATAAAATGTATGTTGAATGTATGCATGTAAATTTTCCATTAATTGTATTTTATTATCATTTACCCCAACAATAAACCCAACTGTCACAGTAATGTAAAAACAGATCTGGATCTGGAATCTTCTCTATTAGCATAGCCGATTAATCATAAGAATTATTTATATTATTTATTAAATTTCCATTAATTATATTTTATTAACGTCTACCCCAACCCTAAACCCAACTGCCATAGTTTTCTTTATTAGTATAGCTAATTAACCATACTACTGGTAAGCTCAGAAGGCCCCTACTGGCCCATATCTGTCAGCTGATAATGCCCATTCAATCAAGTGATAACATTTGAAGCGAGTGATCTGCACAGCTTTCAAGCTACACTCAAAAAATCACTTTAGCTACATGTTCAAACTACTTCTTTAAAATGAGTTTAAACAACACAGTTCTAAAGAACAACTTAATTGTTTTATGTTCAATCCACTTAAATTTGTAAAATCAATTGGAACAATATGAAGGAATTATGTGAAACCAAGCATTTTTTTTGTGTATAATCAACCACCAATGTGAATGGATATAGGAGTTTTACATATGCGTTTTACCAAATAGTGGACTTTTATTTGGCCCAAATGGCACCCTCTTTCGGTCTTCCACACTTTTGTGTTGTAATTCTCATACAGGTAGAGGTCCGCTGTAAAACTCACCTCAGTCCCAATTCCAGTTGGTACAGTTCATCTAAACTTGCACTCTTATGGACTTACTGTGGCCTCTGATTGCATGAGTCCATTGAGCGCATGAAGCTGGCATGATGGAGTAGCACGTTCACTGTTGGGCAGGAGTCTGCTTGGAGCTAGGGCTTGGCAGCAGTGTGCATCAAGGGTTACTACATCCCCAAAGAGGATATTTACAAGCACCCTTTTGAAATGATGATTACCCTACAGCCTCTTGGACTTTGCAGACACACAAGACTACAAGTGTGCTGATAGTGTACTATTTGGGATTGGGCCTTCATGGACGATGTCTCATTCATCATTATAGCTTTCAAAGGGTGCTTGAGAGTGGTCAGTTTGAAGCTGCTATGCACTCTTGATGAGCACTTCTGTCAGGTCTGCATTTAGCAAGATTCTAGATGTCAGTCAAAATAGTATTATGTCAGTGGAAGATCTTAAAGGTTGTAACTAGGCATCAGTGCAGGCTCTAAAAAAAAAAGAGTACTAATGTTGCATATCTAAAAGATAAATAAGACACTTTGTGGACTTATTGTGCTTACTGACATTGTTTTTACCAAGCAAACCATATATTTTGAGTTGTCATCAATGAAAGCTTCACGTTTTTTAGGACACCACTAGCATGGCAATGTATTGAGTGGCTGTTTTTATGCAAAGCACTGGACATACTGAACAATGTTTTTTTCAGCTTAGTTGGAGAAGAGTTCACATCTGAGGGTTTTTGAGGAACAGCTGGCATTTTCAGCTGTCAAAAACACTTAGGACATGCGCCCTAAAACCAAATTTGAGCTGTATGTACATGGTGTGTGTAGACGTCCATAGAAAATAAAAATTGCATCACAGAAACAATTGTAGACCATCCAGGAATATGGACAGCAAAGTGTATTCTGGACTTCAGAGTAATTACAGTTCTCTTTTTTGAGATGTCTTTCATTTCAGCACATAACACACATTTTGCTTGCTGTAAGTAATTCTATACACTCTCAAAAATAAAGGTGCAAGACCTGTCTCTGGGGTGGTACCTTTGTAAAAGCTACACATTTGTACCTAAAGGATCCCTATTAATACCTCAAGGGTACATATTAGTACCTATAAAATACAAAAGTGTACCTCTTAACATATTTAGGTACAAATATATGCTTTAGAGGTACCAATATAGACCCTTTAAGTACAAATGTGTATCTTTTGAAAAGGTACCACCCCAGTGACAATTCATGTACCTTTATTTCTGAGAATGTATGAACTACAGATTTGTTTTTAAAAAGTGGGACAAATTATGGAACATATACAGTTAGGTAAATAAATATTTGGACATCGACACCAACACAATGAATATGACATGAAAGGAATAAAATGTGCTTTAACTGCACACTGTCAGCTTTAATTTGAGGGTATTTACAGATGAACAGTGTAGGAATTACAGCAGTTTGCATATGTGCTTCCCACTTGTTAAGGGTCCAAAAGTAATTGGACAGAATAATAAATCAAGTTTTCACTTTTTAATACTTGGTTGCAAATCCTTTCCAGTCAATTACAGACTAAAGTCTCGAAAGCATAGACATCACTAGACGCTGGGTTTCATTCCTAGTGGTGCTCTGTCAGGCCTCTACAGTAACTGTCTTCAGTTTCTGCTTGTTCTTGGAGCATTTTCCTTTCAGTTTTTACTTTAGCAAGTGAAATGCAAGCTCAATCGGATTCAGGTCAGGTGATTGACTTGGCCATTGCATAACATTCAACTTCTTTACCTTTAAAAACTCTTTGATTGCTTTTGCAGTATGCTTTGGGATATTCTTAACTGTCCAATGAGTTCTGAAGTATTTGGCTTAATATGAGCAGAAAATATTGCCTAAAACACTTTAGAATTCATCCTGCTGCTTTTGTCAGCAGTCACATCAATAAATACAAAAGAACTAGTTCCATTGACAGCTATACATGGCCACGCCATGTCACTATTACCACCATGCTTCATTGCTTAGGATCATGAGCAGTTCCTTTCCTTCACTATACTCTACGTTTTGTTTTATTTTTTCTGCCTAATGATGGCTTGCTTGACTGATAGTGACAGCTCTTTGGATCTTATCTTGAAAGCTGACAGTAGCAGATTCAAAATGCAAAATGAACTCTGAAATGAACTTGAAATAAACTCAGCACCTTTTATCTGCTCATTGTAATTGGGCTAATGAGGGAATAACACACACCATGGCCATAGAACAGCTTAGAAGGCAATTGTTCAATTTTATTTGGACCCTTAACAAGTGGGAGGCACATATGCAAACTGTTGCAATTACTACACCATTTACCTGATTTTTATGTAAATACTCTCAAATTAAAGCTGACAGTCTGCAGTTAAAGCGCATTTTGATCGTTTTATTTTAAATTCATTGTGTTGGTGTACAGAGCCAAAGTGTTAGAATTGTGTCGATGTCCAAATATTCATGGACCTAACTGTAAATAGCTTAGGCGATGTAACATGGATCTAAAACTTTTTGAGCTTCAACAACTCATTAGATGAAAGCACAGCCAAAAAAAAATTGATACTACAGTATTTCCACACATTGAGTAACTCAAAAGTCCTGAAGCTGATTCAAGTGACGAGTTCATGTTGTGTAAAGTTTGAAGTTCATCTGTGGGATACAAAAGTGCTAAAGCTGTTTTATTTTTCACATCGCGCTGAGTGGACACATGAGTATAATCCCTCGCTGAGGCTATATATATATTACAGCGACCTGAGTATTCCATATTCTGTAGTTGCTCCCCCGTCGCTCACCTCTGGGTTGCAAATGTTCTTTTACTACTTAAATAGTTCCATCTCCTCCCCAAAACATCCCATATGGTCCCCCCATTGTTCCGACTACCCTACTCCCTGGTGTCATGCCTTGTCACTGTTATTATAGGCTTACACTCACAAGACGCTGTGATTTGTTGTCCTCTCCTGGCTTTGAAGATCTAAAGAGTTGTGCAGCGTGAGATGAGGGGAGATGAAGATGAAGTCGACAGCCGTGGCCTTTCCTTCAAGCTTATATACGGCCGCACACATAAACACATGGCCAAGCATGACTATACACAAACTGCGAGTCAAGAGGCGTGGGTCAAGTTACGATTTCCCCTTTGTGTCTTTAAAAATCTGCAGATGACAATTACGGCGGATTTGATTAACTGAGAGGGCGGCGCAGATAGTCAGGCTTTTTTACGAAGGGCCGGCGGTTTGGGTTTCACTAGCTGTCATTTATACGGCCAGAGAAAGGCAGGGGGAGTCCCTTTACTGCCGAGCTGGGGCCTGGATCCAGACTTCAAACACTACACTCCAGCACAGCGCTCTACTTTAAAATGTGCAAGGAAGGAGAGAACGCTCATACAGTACACTGCACATAAAAATGCTATCTTAGGGGAGTTTAGAAGCGTAGTGTCTGAAGTCTAGCAGAATTTGATGTTGTTTCTTTGAGAGGTGTGAATGTGAATGATTTTATCTCTGTCATTATGAACAGTTAACTTTATAAAAATAAATAAGTGCAGTTAACTCAAATTTTATCCATTCATTTCTTTTCAGCTTAGTTCCTTCATTAATTAGGCGTCGCCACAGCGGAATGAACCGCCAACTTATCCAGCATATGTTTTATGCAGCGGATGCCTTTCCAGCCGCAACCCAACACTGGGAAACACCCACACACTATTTCACACACTCACATACCACGGCCAATTTAGCGTATCCAATTCACCTGTACCACATGTCTTTGAACTGTGGGGGAAACCGGAGCACCTGGAGGAAACCCATGCAAACACGGGGCGAACATGTAAACTCCACACAGAAACGGCAATTGGCCACACAGCATGACCACACAGAACACAATTGTTGGCATCTAAACACTTGTAGACCTCTAACTTCTCTATTGTAAATAAGATTGTATATTTGGGGCTGGATGCTTGGTCATTTCATCTTATATAATATCCATTGGGAGGATGCTATCGCAAATGAACCTGTCAGACGAACGCCGCTCACTTTAACATTAATTTTGCAGAATAACTGTGCTTATCACTGGGTGACAAGCTGTTATAATACGCTGAAAGCATTATGTAAATAATATATATAATATGTAATCAATATATCTTATTTCTAAGACAACAACAAACTCTGTACCACATCGGATGTCATTCCCTCACTGTAAATGGTAGCGCTTCTGTTTTTTTTTCTGCCACCTCCCTGCGCACGCATCCTGAATGTTTACAAAAATGGTAATAATTGGTCTATACAGCCTTTTTTACATTTTATGATGAACTTATTACAGTACAAACAAAACAATCTAATTTATAACAGAATTACATTAGTTTTTACCTTGTTTTGCTCGCTGATGTCTTCTGCATAGTCCTCTATGTGTGACAGTATTCACTTTTTAAATAAAGCAGATTCATTTACAACATTTCATTGAAACATTTAATTTCAGTTTGCTTTATTGTAGCTAAAAAGGTTATGTTAAATTAGAAACGATGTTATCTCTGTGTTAAAGCTAATCGCCCCAACCCTCTCTATCATTCTCACTCTCAAATGGGATGGCGGGTCAAATCAAAAGTTACAATTGGCCAACTTTGGGCGTCTCTGATTTAGGACGACTGCTTCATTTATAAAACCAAGGGTGGTTTTGAATATTAGTATAAATAATAGTATGAGGCGCAGTAGGTAGTGCTGTCGCCTCACAGCAAGAAGAACGCTGGTTCGAGCCTCGGCTGGGTCAGTTGGCGTTTCTGTGTGGAGTTTGCATGTTCTCCCTGCATTCGTGTGGGTTTCCTCCGGGTGCTCCGGTTTCCCCTACAAGTCCAAAGACATGCGGTACAGGTGAATTGGGTAGACTAAATTGTCCGTAGTGTATGTGTGTGAATGAGAGGGTATGGATGTTTCCCAGAGATGGGTTGCAGCTGGAAGGGCATCCACTGCGTAAAACATATGCTGGATAAGTTGGCGGTTCATTACACTGTGGCGTACCAGTATTAATAAAGGGACTAAGCTAAAAAGAATATAAATTAATGAATGATACAAAATAAAAATATATATTAAATTAAATAAAAAAATAATAAAATTGATAATTATTATTATAATTATTAATTATTAAACTGCTCTACTGATTAGTGATAATGCTTATTATTATTAGTCACATTTTATATTATTTATGTAATATTTAATAAAAATCATAATTTATTTTGTATTTTCCATGCTTCATAAAGCTAAAAGTTATTTTTGAAAGATATCATAATTCATAAAATTGAAAGTAGTATTTGTTGTAGTATAAAATATTAAACTATCTATTAACTATTATTTGTAGCAGTATTTTAATTAAATAAAAGATCAAGTCTATTTTCTAATCAAATAAATAAAAGACATGTATGTATAATAATATTTACAATTATCAATAATCATCATATTTATTTTCACACATTTATGTATTTTTATAATGCCTATTTGAAACAAAAAGTTACTTTGAACAAAAACACTTTTTATGATTGATAATGATCGAGCTTATACAGTGCTCAGCATAAATGAGTACACCCCCCACAAATCTCTCATTTAAATTAAAATTTTCTATAGGATGCTTTACAATATTATATTTGTGCATATACATTAGATTAGTCAGTACTGAAGCCAAATCTGGAGCTTAACAAAATTACTTACAATAATGGTTAAAAAATTAGTAGCCCAAATTTATATGTTAGGGAAAAATATTAAATAAAATGTTCAAATATTTTTGCAAAAATTAAGAGATACAAAAATATATACAATTTTGTTGAAATGTTGTAGTTTGTATTTTTATTTTTATTTTTTGCAATATTTTGCATGCATTTATTTGTATTATCTTTCAATTTCTAAATATGTTTGGTGACTAAAATATTATATGAATAAATATATCTGTTTAATAAATCTGTTTTGCTTAAATGCATCAAAATACATTGCCATTCACTAAGAAATGGATAAAAATATTCATTTTCAAAATGGGGTGTATTCATTTATGCTGAGCACTGTGATTATTATAAAAAAATATATTCTTCTTCTTACATCTATCTCAATTAAAGCCAAAAGATTTCTCTGGTTCCTTCTAATCAGCAAACGGCAAATCCAATCTCTTTACACAACCCCTTTTTTCCTCCTCTCACTAAAAACAAAACCCTCTTTTGCCAGATCGTCCATGACAAAGGCAGCCTGTAGTCGTTTGCGTTCGGTCATGAATGGTTTGGGCCCACTTGTTTTTACAAGCACTCGTGTCAATGGTCTAGTTTATTGAGACAGGTCTCCTCTTGGCCTGCGAGGCGCTCAGCCGATGGCCGGCACGGATGAGTTATCCTTGTGTATAAATAGCGTCCTTCATTAAATCAGTTGTTCTCTTAATTGAACTTAAATAAAGAATGACTTATGCGGGCCAGCTGGTTTTAATAGAGTATAAGAGAAGCATTATTTCAGCTTGCCAGGCCAATTGCGGGGTGTACTGGGTGTCATCAAATGTAAGAAGGTGAAAACCAGCTCGAGAGCCTCTAATGCATTCTGGGGTTTCAGTGGTTTATTTTCCTAACAATGAAATAAATGGTTCAGTAATTAAATTTTCAGCACTTGCTTTAGACCTAATGGGCATCTGTGACAAGTGTTAATGTATAGCGAAGAGGGTTTGACATGAAACACGCCAGCCTCGTTTATGAACACAACATGCCCTTACACACTTTTCTTCGGCGTCTTCCAAGCCTGCAAGCAATTTTTGTGGTGGAAGGCCAATCAAACTCTTCTGCCAGGGCACAGTTTGCATTATTCTACTAACCCAATGCACCGAGCTCACTGGGATACTTTTCTCCAGCCTACTTTTGTCTCTCTCTCTTCCCTGAGACAGGAATTCTTGAAGTGAGCCGTTGTTTGAAAGCGTTTTGTGGTCTCTGGCAGCAGCAGCTGATGGAAATTTGCTGAGTTGGAGCTCTGAAATGTTGCAGCTGTCTCAGAGGAGCTCGGCCACAGCGCTGCGTCTCTATGCTTGGCCGCTGGTCAAACGGACGAAGAGCACTGATTGATTTCCTCCCACCTTCTCTTCATTATTCTTTCTCAGTCATATTTTATATAATACTCTGCTGTATTTGCAGTAGGACTCAGCGATTAAATGAAGAAGATTTTAATACACATTTTGTCAGTAAAGTCCGTTCTAGTATACCTCTAGCATTTGCATTTATACAGTGCAATGACTCAAATAACTTATCAATAAAGTTATCTGGAATGGCAAAGAAAACGTTCTTGCAGGACTCCCAGAGTTCATCAAGATTCTTTAACTCTTCAATGCCTCCTCCTTCATCAGTAATGTTCATATGTCTGGTGACTGGGCCGGCCAATCCTAAAGCACTTTGACCTTCTTTGCTTTCAGGAACTTTGATGTGGAGGCTAAAGTATGAGAAGGAGCGCTATCCTGCTGAAAAATTTGCCCTCTCCCGTGGTTTGTAATGTAATGGGCAGCACAAATGTCTTGATACCTCAGGCTGTTGATGTTGCCATCCACTCTGTGGATCTTTTGCACACCTTCATACTGAATGTAACCCCAATCCATGATTTTTCCTTCACCAATCTTGACTGATTTCTGTGAGAATCTTGAGACCATGTGAGTTCCAATAGGTCTTCTGCGGTATTTGTGATGATTGGAGTGCAGTTCAACAGATGATTCTTCTGAAAAATCTACCTTCTGCCACTTTTATAAATGATCAACTAAAAGGCAAGTTATTATTTTTTGCTTTAACAGCTGGGATCGATGACAAGACTTTTGTCAGGTTGTGTATGAAGCAGTGTTTACCACACAGAGTTGTAGTAGGTGAGAGCGGGGCACAAAGTAACACTTTTTGGTTTTGGTCAAATAATGAACAAAGTAATAGGGTTAGACAAACCATATTTTTTACCAACAACACACAAGCCTCTCCTACAAATGAGCACTGGAATTATGATGGCCGGACCTATGGTTTCTTTGCAGTATTGCCAAAAATGCCAGGAGTAAAAATGTTACTATTTACCCCACCTGCGGGGCAAGTTGTCACAGACAGGGGGTTTGTTGTAACACATGCTTATAAAGGCAGATTTCACACAATTAATTTAAATTCAGTTTACTTTAAATAGTAGCTATATTTCCTCAGTAATTGGCGCATTTATTTTTTTATTCTACATAGCACAGTATGTTTATTTATTTATTGGATAAACACATTTGAATCTATTTGCACTATTTATCCATTATTATACAATGCATTTATTTGCATTATTAGCAATAAAATATATAGTTTTTCTATTAAAACTATATTTTCTATTAAAAAACATTTTTATTTAAAAAGTTCTCAATATTACACTCAAAATTCAAAAAAATATTTTGTTAGTTTAATTGGTGTCCAACAGTGTGTGGCTTAATTGAAACACCCTGTTACAACTAACCCCACTGTGTCATGTTTTCTTCAAAACTGGCTGACAGTCACTGTGTGTTTTATACATCTTTCAAAATGGTGTCATCTTTTAGCCTAGAAGAAGGTGAAGATGGTACTTTCACCAATTTTTTTTATATTAAAAAATATTGACTGTAATAAAAAATACTTTTATGCTACAAAAATGGTTTCTCCTATGTTTCTCATACAAATTTCGGCGAAATTTTTGAATAATTGTCAGGAAGACGTCTGCCGACACTGTGGTGAAAATCTCGGAAGCATGCCATGGTTAACCCTGAGCATACCTTAAAACTCTGTGTTACATTTAACCCTGCATTACTTTGTGCCCCTACACTGATAAGCGATCCAAAATCACGTTCAAAATAAATATGGATTTAATTAGATAATAATGATATTTGAGATAATGGTTCTGTGATAACAGCAGCTGAATGTGTAGCTTGTAAACTGGCTCTGTGTAGTAAACGAAATGTTAACAATTTATTGTAGAATCTACAGTAACTTACTGACAGCAGTTCAGTAACTTACTGTAAATCAATTACAGCAAAAGTACCGTATTTACATTTACAGCACCATTTATATTGCTGTATTTACAGTATTGTATATATTTATTGTAAAACATACAGCATAACTGTCCTACAGTTAAATACAGTTCATATTACAGTTAAATACTATGTAATTTACAAAATTCATTAACAGTGATGCTGCATGTGAAAATACCACATATAAATATAGTTACTACTCCAAACTCACTTCATAATTTCAGTCAAGTGCTTGAAATAAATCCTTCTGTGAGATGATTCTGCAGTCATGTGATTATGAAATAGTTAAATTTTTAATGCTATGGGGATTTCGTGGGTTTCTTTTTCATGGTTTCTGCATGATAGCGCCCTCTGTCCTTTGGAGGAGATTTATCACTGATCACACAACCGTGCATCCCCGACAAAGTGTGCATGACAATTGCAGCTTTGCTCAATCTCGTTTGTGATTTCATTTTGATTATTCACCCAGCCCTAATTTGCAGTGTGTGTTTACATCAAATTCAGGTACAATAACTGTGATAAAACTATTATTGTGTCAATTTTCATCCCTTTATCCTAAACATTTAGTTTTCTTCAGCAGAGTGCATCTGTTGGGTTCTGGAAGTGGTTTTCTCCATATGGAAATTAGGTTTATAAAAATAACTGATACACATTTAAAGACCTGTTGTGAGTTGTTAATTGATTGTGTATGGTATTGCAGATCCCAAATGTTTGCAAATATTCAATTTACTTTTTAAAATAGTTCAATTTAGTTGAAGTATTTGTTTAGAAAAAAGTACAAGTTATTTTGTACTGAACAATCCATTAATCAGAGAGTATTATTAAACACCAAAGTAGATCTTTAGCTCCGCCGAGTTCAACAAAGCACTGCAATGTACAGCCTGCCCACATTCACAAAATTCTTATATAACTTCACTTTAGGCGACATGGTGGCTCAGTAGTTAGCACTATGGCCTCACAGCAAGAAGGTTGCTGGTTCGAGTCCCAGCTGGGCCAGTTGGCATTTCTGTGTTCTCGTGGGTTTCCTCTGGGTGCTTCAGTTTTCCCCACAGTCCAAAGACATGTGCTATAAGTGAATTGAATAAACTAAATTGGCCGTTGTGCATGTGTGTGAATGAGTGTGAGTGGGTGTTTCCCAGTGCTGGGACTGTATTTCTTTCCTCTCATTACAGCTGTTAAGTATACAGTCTAATAATGCAATTCAACTGTCTAGATTTGGTCTCTAACACTTAAACACTGATTTAATTAAAATAAGCAGAAGTCTTGTTGATAAATGATGTAAAAAATAGGCTTGGTGCTGTGAGAATTTAGTGTGACAATAGATTTCAATGGGCCATACATATTAACAGTGTCTCCCTGGTGCTTAATGTAATGTAATGTGTAAGAATGATGTCATTAACGGGCAATGCAATAACACAGATTGTGTCTGGTTAAAATGACAGGTTCATTTGAATTTAACCATTTGAAAACATTTTGGATAATGTGTTTACATAAGTCACCAAAATATGTAACATTGTGTGAACGTTACAACTAGTTGTAAATTGTTACACAAAACAAAATAACTCTTATTGGTCACTCATAAACATGTTAAAGGCTGCACGATATATCATTTTAGCATCGACATTGCAATATCAAGTATGGATCAATGCTGAAGAGGCACCACAATTTGGAATGCATGTCATTTCTGGATTCATTGCAAAGTTTAACCAGTCAACATTAGTCATTTGCAGGTGTTTTAAAGGATTGTTAATGTGCAAACTGTAAATTTGAAAAGTATTTAAGGAGCATTTGGGAAAAGCATTTAGGAGCAAGTAACAACAGAGGTTGAAGTAAAAAAAGAAGTTTACTATACACACCAAAGACTATCTATTATTTAACATTTGGTTTTTCAGTTTCTCAATAATCAAGTGTAACTTGATAAATACTGTCACACAGCCCAGACGAGCATAAAGCACTGTTGATTTCACTTGTATCTTATCTCTTGTAATTTGCTTATTATGTTTTACCTTACTTTGGTCAAGAGAGCTTAACATGCAGCAATTTAAGAAAACACATGCAATTACAGTAAACACCAGCAAATTAAGAAAAGTTTCTCATCGGCTTGACAGCACAAACACATTAAGAAACATGCTGCATTTTCTTACAGCGCAAACAAATTAAGGTAACCCCTGCATTTCCTATCAACACATGCAAATAGTCAATGCAATCTCATGGCAATTCGTAACTTATCATTTAGTGGCTAATTCGTATGAGTTTGTATGATCTAATTTGTACATTTAGTACAATTTGCTCATCACCCACTGACAGTTGGGGTTAGGGGTGGGGTTAGGTGCCATGCCTCCTTTTTAAAATCGTACGAATTCGTACGAATTAGCCACTAAACTGACAAAACGTAAAATACTTACGTTTCCTCGTGAGATCAGGCTAGATAGCACAAAAGACAATGAAAATGTTTCAAGGGGACCCTAAAATTTAACCCCGGCTATTTAGATTATGGTTATTTAGGCCAACAATATATAAAAGACAAGGGATTGTGTATTCATGATGATAAAATAAACAAAAAACTCACCTTTCACAAATCACATACAACTTCACTGAGCAATAGTCACAGCACAATAAACAAATCCCAGCAGCATCAGTCACGTTTTTGGGGTCATCTTGAAACATTTTAGTTGTGTTTCCTGCTATTTGCATGTGTTGTGAGAAAATGGAGGCATTTTATTAATTTGTTTGCATTGAGAACATGCAGAATGTTTTCTTAATGTGTTTGCCTTCTGAAGATTTGCAATACGTAAAATTAAGCAAACGTTTTTTTTTTCTTTTCTTTAATTGCAGCAAGTTAAGCTCTCTTGGCCGCAGTATTATATAGATGAACTTACATACTACAAATGAAGGTACTACAAAACCTCCACAATCCTTCAAAAATAATGAGAGCAAGTTATCTGGAAAATTTGTTTTCATATAATAAAATAAATCACAGAACAACAAAATATCATAGTGGCGTGCAACCTTTTCAGATAATCACGCATATGATGCTGATCAAAATAATCCAAAATTATAATGATTTATACAATTTTCTCACTTTTTTTAATATACTGTACTTTTGGAGCCTTGGTGTTGAATTTATATTTGTTTTGTATAGTTAAGTGCCTACTTGAATCTATTGTGTGCACTTTTGTGTGCATTTTATTTTAATTCTTTTTGCATTTTTGGAATCAGTTTTGTCCAGCATTTAAAACAAGCAGAGCTATTACCTCATCTGTGGGTCAAAAAAAAATCCTTCCACCCCCTCTTCATTTGGTGGAAATTGAATAAGGTTGCATTACTTTAGCCCATGTTTACAGGGCCTCCTAAGCCACAGGAGGAAACGGAGAGCCATTTCTTGACCATAACTCACTCCAGAGAGATTTAGAGTTCAGGAAGAGATGCTCCAAAACACCATGCACTCATTTGTACATGTGTTGTGCTGCACCGAGAGGAAAGCAGCCACTTGTCGTCTGGAGAGCTTGAGTAATGCAATCCTTCACGGCCCAGCAGCAGCACTGCCACATACCTCACTAATAGCAGGTTGATTATCAACAAGACTGTCCTTTAACACATTCTCCACATCTGCTTTCTGTCTGAGCATGGAGAGTGGATGCATGCAGACGTTCAGAACACTCGCACACACCACTTTCATTGTAAGAGTATGTAAAAACACCACTGCTTCACAAATTATATCCAGTTGAAGGCAAAATTATTAGCCCTTCTGTGAAATTCTTCTATATTTTTTCCATTAAAAAAAATTAATAAATA
>CAIGQZ010032400.1:287750-332744 GCA_903798205.1 Danio tinwini
TGTGTGTGTGTGTGTGTGTGTGTGTGTGTGTGTGTGTGTGTGTGTTAATATACTAGCTGTTAGTTAAATTACGTTTCTGACGGTATGATAACCTTGGATAAAAATATGGTTTTACGGTATCGCGGTATTGTGATTACTGCTCTAAAATAAGTTATTTTTAAATGTCTGAGTAAAACAAACAAAAACAAAACAAGTTACCCCTATTGAACACTATTTATATTATAATATATATATATATATATATTTTTTTTTAAATATTTTGTAACCGTAAACATGCCAGACCAAATTAGTTTAAATAAATCATTAGCTCCTTTCACACATCATGGCAATTTTTCCGGAAAGGTCTGTATGTGTGAACAGGCCCTTTTTGAAAATACCAGTAAATTCATTCCGGCAGTTTTCCAGAAAAAGAAGTTGTAACATTACCGGTAATTTGCCGGAATGCAGAAAGAACGCAGAAAGAACGTTGCCGGAAAGAGCATGTTCACATTTAGAACGCGCTGACATGAGATGTCTAATCCAGCCAATCAGAACATTCAAACACATTCACATCTGTGCTGTTTATGAAAATAAAAGCCTTTAAATATTTTTCCAGACACATTTAGCTGCTATGTTAGTCAGATAACGTTTCTATTTTTTTTCTTAATGCCAACTGTGTAAACAATTATCGATAAAATGCTTATGATAAACCACTGTTTGTTTACCTTCAAGCTCTGCTTCAGTTGCAGTTGCTCACATGTGCACGTGAAGGAGACAATGAGTGCCAACACATACAGATATTATGTACATCTCGACACGCAAAAGTGTTCCTTCGTATGTTTTTATCGGAGTTGTTCACATTACTTATCCATCCACAGAATTTGTAATGGCGTCAGATGTGTAAACATTTAGCTAAGACTCGCACTTCTGCCTTTGGATCTCTCTGGGACAAAGCAGCTGCATAATTGCTAAAGCTTTAAATAAAAGTGAAACCATCAACAAAAGCCCGACCACCTCTATGTTTACAAATACAAGTGTGGCTGTATAAAGCTCATTTCTGGTTATTAATGTCAGGTAATTTTCCGGATATTTACTGGTATCGCTGTGTGAAAGGGGCTATTGACTTCTGCTCTCTTCATTCGTTTCAAAAACAGATTTCTTTACAACACATAAAAAAAGCCTTACATATATCTTGGGAATGGTATAACAGAACATTTTAGCGGTGTTAAAACCTTGACTTTTCCCAAACCGCGGTAAACCTTGAAACCGGTTATCGTCCCATGCCTAAAAGCTGTCATAACTGAAATGCAAAATCAAAACAATCTCAGAGTCAGTTAAAAGCCATTGCTGATTTTTATATATTTACTCTTAAAAATAAAGTTTCTAGGCGACCAAAAATACGCTGTAACAAATGGGTGTAAAAATTACAAAAAATTTTTTACAGCAGCTGTTTTTTTCTAACAATACAGCAATTTTCTGTAAAATTTGTGATTTCTGCTGTCAAAGTTTAACCGAAGGCTACAGAGTAATTACAGGAGGCCTGTAGCCAGCCTGGTGAAAGGGGTGTTTTTTTTTTTTTTTTTTTTTTTTTTTAAATAGACCTTTTTGCAGTCATTCGCCTAATTTTTTTTTGTGACATGTTAAGCACTATTTTTAGCTGGAATAGCTTGTCAGATGGTCATTATAACCACACATATTGATGTACCAAATATATTTCCTAAAAATTTTGAATAAAAAAATTTGAAAAAATTATATTATCCATTACATCATATATCATTAGAAAAAATAAAAGTTTTACATTAAAAACTGTTGCCTATAGTCATTTAAATAACAAACTGGCCAGCTCGTTCAACTTTTTCTCAGTTTATGAATAAAAAACTATTTAATAATAATAATAATAATAATAATAATAATACTGCAGAGCTTCACAATTTTTCTAGCCGCTTTTGGTGCTTCACCCCTTTTAATTGGTAATTTTTAGTTTCAAGAGTAGGCCTAAGGTCCAAGATTTAAAATAAAAATGACTTGTGAAATGTTTTCTCTATTTAAAAACAATATAGTAGGGAAAGATGACTTTACTGAAGTCAGGTTGTGTTTTCTTGCAGCTGGATGTTGGACTCTTGAAAAATAATTGTTTGCATTTAACAAAACTGATTAGCTAAAATCAAACCGAAGCATTAGCCAGCAGAGGATTCTGCTTGAAGTTATTTTCACAATTTATGATGGCATAGCAGTCAAATTGGGACAAATTAGCTCATTCTGGACCATTGACCATCTGGACCATTGTCAGTGAGGGGTAGGTCTTCCAAACCACCCGAACCCCCCCTAGAACATTTAGGTCCAATCCCAATTCTATTTTTGTACCCCTACCCCTACCCCTTGAAACAGAATGTGAAAAGGAAGGACTTCAAAATTTACCCCTAATAAATGGGACACCACCACAACACCTGCACACATCATCATATGTCATCGCGATCTCTTGCTTCATGTGAGATCAGACATTAATTACAACTGCTGTAGTTATTCCAGTTGCTTATCTTCAGGAAATCACTGAAGGCAACGATATCTTGTTATCATAACGATATAATTTGGAAATATGCTTGTAACTATACTGTGCATTCACACCATGGCCATATTCATCTGTGTAAACACAAAAAACAACATTAACATTATAGCAGACACGGTAAAAGCTCATTCCCAGCTACTAGATGTTTCTGACAGGGCATTCGAGTGTCATCCAGTGACAGAATGTTCTGGGACAGCTATACAAGAGTTATTATTAGGGATTATAGATAGCGAAATGTATCTGTTTTTATTTTGGTGTTTTTTTTTAAAAAGTATGTAAAACACGAACATGGTTATGAATGTATTAAAACACATGCTTGTTTGTTGTAAAAATTCGTAATAATGACAAAAAAATCTTAATTTGTAGATCTTCTTCCGGGTACAGCCGTGCTGCCGTTGCGGCTGGTGTATTCTAGGAAATTTTCTAACCCCTTGGTTTTGAGTGTGGTCCTGAAAAATCTCAGTTCGAAGGGGTATCTAGCCCTTCCCCTTAGCCCTACGCCTTCAAGCTAAAAAAATTTGGACACCCCTACCCTTTCTTGTGAACGAGCAAAACGGTAAGAGGAAGGGCTAAGGGGTAGAATTGGGATTGGGCCTTATAATCCAAAGGACCTTTTTCTACAGTAAAGTTAATGTTCTGTGCTTAATGTGTTTCATGGAACCATTGATGCAAATAAAGAGCCTTTATTTTTAACAGTGTTCTTTCAAATAAAATGAAAACGACCTAGCCTAAAATATATAAATATAATAACATTACAGAAATTTGAATAATGAAATGATGAATTTTGAGATGAGTGCGTGGTGCAATATCCTGATTCAATTTATCATCCTCAAATCACTAAACCTGTAAATTAGAGTAATTCAGGAGATAATTAGTCCTGCATTAAGTCCTTTGAAGCCACCAATATAATCTGCTTTTATTGCTTTACATCAATTCACGTTTGAATATTATGCAAATTCCCATCAGACTTCACACACATCCTCAGGGCGAGTTGGAGAAGTAATTAAAATGAACGGATACATATAAACACACATTACATATTATACATTTAAACAATGATATTATCAAAAACACAATTTATGATAATAGTTAGTTTGCATTGCTGCAGGCAACATGGTTTCTTAATGTGTAAAGGTGTTTGTAAGAGAGTGAAGGAGAATGTGTGTGTGTTTGAAAGAGAGATGCTTGTGGTCTTGTACAGCACAAATGAAGGTTACTGACTGTGTGTCTGTGAGCAGGTTACTGTTTCTGTGGTCACATTGGCCTCTGTCTAGGTATAAGTGTGTGTGTGTGTGTGTGTGGCAGACTTTGGCTCAGACTTATTCTGATATATTACCATTTGATCCTCCAGTTTCCTGCCATTGATCAAGCCCCACCTATTCAGCTGATGGGCCAGAGGAGAAACCCGATCACCTAACAAGAGAGAAGCAGAGGAGAGAGGAAGGAGAAAATCAGAGAACTGGTACCACAGCCTCTTTATTTCCCATTGTACCTAAAACACATCCCACTCTGCGCATTGCAGATCAGTTTTACTGTATCTCCATTCACACATACTTAATTCATCGTGCTAAACTCGGCTCTGTAAGCCACTGTAAGCGATTTGCATTCCAAAACGAGATTAACAACATCAAAGGGACTGTAAATGTACAATTCACAAATTCAGTTATTATTATACAGTCCCTGATATCTAAGAGCCCACAGCTTTGCGATTTAAACGCAACCTTCTTTCAAAGCAGTTTCAAAGTCAACAAATAAGAGCGAGTCAATAATACATTAAAAAAAGAAAATGACAAACAATACGATGATTGTCAGTAATAATCTATAATAATAGCATTCAGTTACTTTTCTCATGGTTTAGGTTTCTTTAAGGCATAACTAACTTTGTTTAAGTAGAACAAAAAATACAGCAATACAAACATATACACAACAGATTATTGCGGCTGCTGGAAATCCTTGAAAATGGTTCAAAAGGTTTGAGAAGTGCCTAGATTTTTGATAAAGTGCAAAAAACTGTCATGAAAATGTAATTGTTTTGCTTTCATAATAATAGTTCTTACTAAATGGGTAATAATAATAATGTACAGTTTTTTTAAAGGGCACCTTTTAGCCTCTTTTCAAGATTTAGGATTAGTCTTTTGTGTCTCTAGAATGTGTCTGTAAAGTTCCAGCTCAAAACACCCATCAGATTATTTATTATACCTTTCAGAATATTTAGATTTTCTGCTCAGAGCACATTGTAGCTGTTTTTGTTTCCTGTGCCTGTAATGCCAGTTTTCTTTGCCCACCGTTCATGTGCCTGACAGAGTGTGCCTCAATCTCTGGCTGCGTGCAATAGATAAACAGCACAGTGACAGACATGAAGGAAGTAGATCTCACGTAACGTTTGTGAGAAATACTACAGTAAGAACTTTCCCAATGATTATTTGATGTATTTGTTGTGGAGTCACACAAACCGGGATTGAAGCGTCTTATTTTATAATTGTACTGATTTGCAGCTGTGGTGATGAAGTAAAAAAGGTTAAATCGCTGTAATTCATTACAATTATGCTCTGTTTTAAAAAAGTTTTAAACTTGTAAAACTCATTCTTGATGACATTTGATGATAATTGATGATCACAGAGAGCTGAACAGATCTTTTAATCTCAGTTGCTTTGCACACGTCCTGTCTTGTTGATATGATTATATGCGTTACTACAGAGACATGTTAATACACGGCTGTCAATCAATTTGGTGGGTGGGGAAACCGCACTCCTACGTCACGTTGCAGTGGTGGGCCTCAAAATGGGAGGGATTTAGATCCTATTTTACCACCAGGAAATTAAAAAAAAGAGACTTATTGTCTTTATATCACCCCGATATGACTATGGACACACTATACCTACACACAGTTCTGTCCAAACAGCTTACAAAAGATGATTTTCATGCACTCTCAGAAATAAAGGTACATGAGTTGTCACTGGGGTAGGACCTTTTCAAATGGTTCAAATTTGTACCTAAAAGGTCCATATTAATACCTCAAGGGTACATATAGGTACCTAAAAAGTGCAAAAGTGTTCCTCTTAAAATTTGTAGGAACTAATATATACTTTTGAGGTACCAATATGGACCATTCAATTACAAATGTGTACCTTTTGAATAGGTACCACCCCAGTGACAGCCCTTGTACCTTTATTTCTGAGAGTGTAGGTGCCCTTTAAATAATCTTTAATTGAAAATAAATATTTGCTTTTGCACAAAATTAAAACTCTAGATTCTAGTAATGCCTGTAGCGGGATTTATCTGTCTTTTTTTTGTCCAGACAATGGGAGAAGGCAAAATGTATGGAGATTACAATTTCATGAGCGAACAATACATGAAATTAAAGTAATTTTATGATACATGATTATGCATTCAAGATGTGAGAAAATGACATTTACAAGAGTAAATGTCAGTAATACAATGTTGAGCTTAGGAAAAACATGCCATAAAAGTTTTTTTTCCAAAAAGAATACTATAAAGTATAACATCTGATATATGATGTGTGTATGTATATGTGTCTAAAAATGTAATTGACCTGTTTTTAAACTGCTTGAAAATGTATCTGAAAAGTACTTAAATTTGACTTTGGGAAAGGTGTAAGACCTCTGAGCATGCATCTGTGTTTCTTTCTCTGATTGCGTGTATAGAAGCCACCTGTGGAACAATGCCTCTTAGTATTGAGCACCTCCAGCAGTCACAAACATTTACATAATTTAACTGATTAGGAGGTTACATATGAAGATTACATATGGTTACATATGACAGTGCATCACTTAAAAGGCAGCCCTATACAAATTGCTTACTGTGTGTATAGGGAGGACTGACTCTGAGTGACACTAGTGCGTATTTAAAGAATTGCAGCCTGTAACTTGTTGCTTGTGCACTTGTAACTTTTAAGAGACTACACACAATTAAATAATCTAATAAATGTGACGTGCTGCATGACATAGTTTACGAGATGATTTGCTGATGGCGTTCTGTGTTTGAATGCCATGCCTGATTCTGTGATTACCTGAATCGTGAAAAAAATTGGAGGCCGAACGGTTTCTTTCAACAAACTTTTTAATGTTAATTCATGTTTTTACATGTTTTTACTTTAGAAATACATTTTTGCACTCTGTGTCCCCCCTTTACTAACTGCAACTTGATCGATATGGTGATTGGATTGTAATTTAGTTTTTCAGAACGTGCTATGACATGATTGGCTACCAACACTACAACTGGCACTCAACAATGAAACTTTTTAAAGAAAAGTAAAGTATGACAAAATTTGTTTTTTCATTACAAGTCACAACACAAAAAATTTGAGCTGAAATACTTGACTGTCTCAAGAAAATACAGGACATCATTCATATTAATGACAAAAAAAAAGAAAAAAGAATGGCTGCTGATGCTGTTATGATAGCTTTATTATAAGCGGTGTTAAGCAGTGGCATAGCTACAAGTAGTGACGCTACTAGCTTAATTACATTTCTCAGTAGCATCGCTACTTTCTTAACCAAATAGCTTTTCAGTAACAAAGCTGTTTTTTAAATCAAGTAGCGCGGTAGTGTCCACACAAGCTACGTTTACCAAATGCAGATCAATAAGTGACGGCACTGACATTCACGGAGCTGTGAGGCCGGTGTCTAGCTGATGAACATAAATCCATATGATGGCGAGAATGACGATTTCTTCTTCCTGTTTTACCGTGGTCAACAACAAACTTTTTGGTGTGTTACTGCCACCTCTCGCTGTGATCGGTGATGTCGCCAATCAATTAGGCTAACACTAGAAATTTGCTTAATTGAAGAGATGACTGAGGGAGAGGAGTATATATCTGCATTAACGCGAGACTCATCAAGCCGTAAAAAAAATATTGCCAATAATCTATTCTCAAAGTTGGGTTGGAAGCTGGGTCTATTCTACGCATGCAATGATGACTTTCACCCTGATATTTTAGCGCAGATGTATACCTGGCCGAATTGCACTGTAAGTGGCGAGAAAGAGTCTTCGAACCTGTGTGTATTCCTACTGTGAAATGACCACATCAAACGTGACGTGCTAACATGGGCAGGCACCTGTAGAGTTTATGCGTTCGAGTAAAACATATACAAATAAAATGGAGCTGGTGCTTTTTAAAATGAATGACAGTGAATGAAAGTCAAACCGGTGAGCCGTCTGACAAAAAAGTGTCCTTCTGAATCAAATCAGCAGGATGCCCTTCTGGGTCTTTCACTTACTTTGACGACACTACTGACTACGCTTACATGGACATCTGTAATCTAGTTATTTGCCTTAATAGACAATAATAAAAATAAGGTGTTTATGTGAAGTGCTTTCATGTAAAAGTTTGCTGTAATTTTGGGTGAAATATTCTGAAATATTCTTTTGTATGAGGAACTACTTCCGCCATTTACTCACATCTGCAGGTGACGTCAGAACAGCAGATACCGTTGCTTAAAAACACATAACTTTAGAGCTAGTATTTGAATGATTCTCTACTGTAATAGTGATGACAAAATGCTCACATTTTAAGACTATAAGGCTGAACAGCATGAAATGTCATCAGTCTACGAGATTTTCCAGTGTCTCTAAAGAGGCTGTATGAGTGCTGTTATTGCAAAATATTGCACCGCTATCAGCCAATCAGATTCAAGAACCAGACAGAACTGGTGTATAAAATAAATTACAAGCATAGAAATACAATAGTGCAAAGATACAAATGATATAAACAGTTCTTTATGGTTTCATAGTATTCAGGTACAGAAATTGAATAATCAAATGTAAAATAAAACTATATTCTTGATCATTTAAATACTTCAATAGCAGTACAATTTATTGTGCCTCAATGCTTTAAATTTGCTTGACATGCTCAAGCAGGCCTTAAAACACATTTAAATAACAAACTTTCACTCTATTATGTATAAACTTTGCAATAACCCCACAAATCACATGTTCTTGTCCCTGATTGTCTACCAATCCTGACTGGAGATTGCAGATCCTGTGATATTACTATAGCAGATGCACACATTGCAATATTAATGAAAAACAATATATTGTGCATCCCTACATCTGACTATGTCAGACTATAGTTTTAATTAATCCTTTGACTCTTTAACAGTTGTCTTGAAGATTATAAGCATTCAGTTCATGTGACAGAGGCTCTAGGTAGCATGTGGAAACTTCACATCCCTTTGATTTTCTCAGCAAAAACTCTCTGAATTCTTCAAATACAAATCTGGCTTTTATAGACGTTAATAAAGGTCTCTCTTTTTTCTTGTTACAAACTGTTCACACGTTGGCAATTAATTATACTTGAATATTCTTACATACAACCCCTTTAACCTCATTTATCATGCATTTAGCATTTTCCCAAACTGTATAAAGTGTTGCGGTGTTCACACACAGCAAAAACCGTCTCCAATATGTGTCGCTAAACCACAGACAGGCATTACAGGATCATATTTACTGGATGATTATTAGCTGACAGATCTGTCATTAAGGCAAATATCAAGAGAGTTGCAATTATAGTGCGTGGATTCCTTTTACACTGACATACATCATCCTCATCTTCTCTTTTACACTTTTGAACACACATACACACACACACAGTCTGAGTGACAGTAGATCAGCTCGCCTGGCCCCGTGGAGGTCATAACCCACTCCATCTGGATCTGATCTCGCTGCGCACAAAAAGGTGCTGGGTTTGCAAGGTAAAGCCGATTTAGCAGTGGGAACCTGCTATGCGGCCGCTCTCATATTCGACTGTTGATGCTGGGCATCTGAATGCATATTCATACTTCAGTGCTGCTGAAAGACAAGTGTAATGTTTGGAACTAGAGTATGGAAAACTCAGACGTTGGCAGCTTTTTTTTTTTGTCATGATTGAGCCATCCAATGTAAATGCAAAATACATTATATTCTTCCATGTGAAGGGGGAAAGAAAACAATGACAGAATTTTTGGTGTAAAAGCAAATGTTAACCTGCGTCTGTCAGGAAGCTCTTTAAGTTCATGCTTGGCTTGAGAGAGCTCCAGTCATTCACTCCAGCTGTCAATTACTGTCCTTATCGGCTTACAACTGGAGAAGGTGAGCGAGTGACAAACCTCTCTTTGAGGATTTAGGTTACACAATATGGTAACAACAAACTGTCACTGGGCTTTAGAGGCTGTATTGAAGAACCTGGGGAATTCCCACCCCTGGTCAATGCATATAGTGTCTGATTCCAGAAGGTTTGGGTGGGATTATCTCTTTGTAAAGAACTTAAACATCAAAAACTGTATTAGCCAACAAGTATTGCCGAGTTGTAATTGATTACATTGCATAAGTGTAATTTGGTGGTGTGGCAAATGTTTTTGTCCCCAAACACCGACACAAAGATAAAGTGTTGCCAATCTATTGGTCTTCATCATTTAATTAAGTAATGTAAAGACATTTACAGTTTAATGTTGAAGTCTGATTATGACATAATATTAGTACAATTGATATAACATAGAGGTGACTATTTTATTTTACTTAAAAAAAGTTTATTTATTCATGTAATGTTGAGATTCCCAAACATTTTTGTCAGCTGAACCCATTTAACCTAAATTATTTTAAGTTAATATTTCAATCAGGTATTGTTATTCATTTTTAAGTATTACATATTTTGTGACTGTTACCGGATGTAAATGTTTTGTTTTTGTATTTAACTGGTTATGTAACTACTGGTATGTAACTTGTAATTGGCAAAGACCAATTTTCACCCACGGCTGAACAGTAAAATAAAGTAAATAACAGTTACAACAGTTCATAATAAATAAATATAAATTGTATCAATTGTATTGTATTGTAATTATTTAAGTTCTTTCACGTTATGATTGTGTACAGTTTTAACTTTTCATTAGGCCTCGAACCTGGTTTCAGAAAGTTTTATTTTTAATGCTGTTGATAAATAGGTCAATATGTTACAAAATTAGTCCTGTACATATTTATACACTGTAAAACCCAACAGTCAACTTTATTAAGTGAAATGAGTGCAGTTAACTCAAATTGCTAAAAGTTAATTCTACTCATTTGAAAAGAGTTTTGAACTTGTTAAAGGTAATGAGCTAATTAAATATTTCATTAATTCAACTTAAATGGAGCAAGTTCACAGTACTCATATAAATATTTTTTTAACTCAAATGGTTTGTTGCAATTGGTTTCCTCAAACGTTTCAGTTGCCTTAACTTATTGAGTTTTACAGTACTCAGTTGGTTTGAGTTCTTTTCCATTATTGGCTTTTACTGTGCTCAAATTGCTTTGTGTAGCTTAAGTTCACAGTACTCATTAGGATTAGTTTTTGAACTTAAATGGTTTGTTGCATTAACTTTTTGTTTTTTAAAGTGTATGATTAACCAGTTAGGTCAACAGCAGACCAATAATAATAATAATAACAATAATAATAATAAAACATGTTATGATATTGTTTATAATGTGTTAGATTGTGTTTTGTCATGTTATAATCAGTAAGGAATTTCTAAGGAATCAGTATTCTGATCGTTGAGATAATTGGCCATGAAGTTTACTAAATTATGTCCTTTTATTCTTGTGTTTACTGTCATTTCAGTATTTCTTTCTAGACTATTAGCGAACAGCACTTGCAGTAAATCAGTGGCACTTTAAATGCTGAGGCTGACAGATACGTCTGGCACCCAGTGAAATATGAAGTTGGGTCTCAGTAGCCCATGTCCTTCTGAGGAGTCTTGTGGTGCCCTTGTCACAACGGCACTGACAAATGATCAGGCTCAAATAACAGCGCACTGCTGCTGTCAGTTCCACAGAGACATGTAAACAATATTTTGATGAAACTAAATTAAGCATGTAAACGCTTCTTTCCAGAACCACAGCAGAGCAACACACTAGTACAATACTCTACCTGCTACTGCTCTTGCTTACGTTTCAAGTTTCTTTTGTTTGATTTATAAAATGAACTACTTCTCCAGAGAGTAGTTGAAGTACCAGTGCACAACACGTACTGTATGTAACACATGTAAATGGTAAAAGTTCATTCATTCCTTCATTCATTCATTCATTTTCTTTTCTGCTTAGTCCCTATTAATCCGGGGTCGCCACAGCGGAATGAACTGCTAACTTATCCAGCATATGTTTTACGCAGCGGATGCCCTTCCAGCTGCAACCCATCTCTGGGAAACATCCATACACACTTATTCACACTCATACACTACGGACAATTTAGCCTACCCAATTCACCTATGCTGCATGTCTTTGGACTGTGGGGGAAACCGGAGCACCCAGAGGAAACCCACACGAACGCAGGGAGAACATGCAAACTCCACACAGTAACGCCAACTGACTCAGCCGACGCTTGAACCAGCAACCTTTTAAAATAATCTTATACAATAACATCTTATTTAAATCTTAAATTCTTAGAAGATTGGTCCTCACTTAAATGGAAACTATTTGACTTAATTTTATTTTATTTAAAAAGATATTTTGAAAAATGTTCAGAGATAATAAACAACATTGGGGAGAACTAAATTTCACAGCATGGACAAAAAATGTCATTAGGAAGGGCATAGGTTATTGACACCTTGGTGTAACTCTGGAGTCAGATCTGAGTTTCAATAGTCATGTCAAAGCAGTTAGTAAATCAGCATACTATAATCTCAAAAACATTGCAAGAATCAGATGCTTTGTTTCCAATGAAGACTTAGAGAAACTTGTTCATGCTTTTATCAGCAGCAGGGTGGATTATTGTAACGGCCTCCTCACCGGCCTTCCCAAAAATACAGTCAGACAGTTGCAGCTCATCCAAAATGCTGCGGCCAGGATTTTGACCAGAACCAGAAAATCAGAGCACATCACACCTGTCTTCAGGTCTTTACACTGGCTCCCAGTTACATTCAGAATAGATTTTAAAGTATTATTACTTGTCTATAAATCACTAAATAGCCTAGGACCTCAATACAATACAGATATGCTCACTGAATACAAACCTAATAGAACACTCAGATCTCTAGGATCATATAAACTAGAAATTCCAAGAGTTCAGTCAAAGCAGGGTGAATCGGCTTTCAGCTACTATGCCCCCCACTGCTGGACTCAGCTCCCAGAAATGATCAGATGTGCTCCAACATTAGGCACAGTCAAATTAAGACTGAAAACACATCTGTTTAGCTGTGCCTTTACTGAATGAGCACTGTGCTCCGACAGATCACACTATTATGTTTTTCTCTTCTTTTTCATTCTTTTACAACCTGTTTTAACACATTTTTACCTGTTTTATGTGTTTTTTTAATTATCTGTTTTTATTTTTTTCTTACACTTGTCTTTTTTATTCTTGTTTTTGTAAAGCACTTTGAATTGCCACTGTGTGTGAAATGTGCTATATAAATAAACTTGCCTTGCCTTGATTAGAAAATTTAATTTAATTATTGAATCATATTAAAATCACACTATTAAGTTAGAAACTGCTGTTTAATAATATACTCTTCATAAAACATTAATTTTATAGAACAGCCAGAAGTAGAACAGCAAGAAGTATTGCTGTCATAAAAATAATTTCTTACCATCATAAAGTTTTACTTATTTAGATAGTATGTTTATGTTTTTCAAAAATAAACCTAAGTAAATTAAAATAAGTTTCACTAAGAAGCCTATGAAGTTTGCTATGTTACAAAACACGTTAATAGCAGTGTGCTTAACTGGATTTTTCTTTTTTTTTTGGATGATATGTATTTCATATAAATGCCATTTTTTTTCTTACACTAACCTTGACAGGTTGTTTTGTAAATTAGTTTACTTTTTTATTTACTTTATTTTTAACATATTTATTCTGGCAAACACACCTTCCAAAATTCTTTATTAATATGAAAATATTGTTTTAAATAGCATATTCGAATTTATTACAGCCGTTGACCAAACATCACTCCAAAGCATCAATGGTTGCCATTGTTGCAAGGAAAAACTATGAGTGCATGAAAGACACGGGAAGCAATAAAACCACCCAAGGGCTCAGGTTTCTTCCTCTTTATCCATATCTCCCTCTAAGGCAATTATCCATTTAGTTTGCTAATTTAGCTTTTCCTTTAAGTCTAGCATGAAGTGCGAAAAAAAAAATTAAGACCTCAAACAAAGAACAAAAAACACCTTATCAGAACACATCAGCTTGCCATCGCAACTCTAAGTGATGGTTATTACTCCAAGGGTCATTTCACTGTTTATGCTGTTTCACAATATTGTTAAGCGGCTCATATTTTACATGTGACAAAACATCAGTCTGTATCTTTTCAGCAGAATCTTAAAGTAAATAAACGGGGCCCTACCATAGCACTTCCCTACTGAGAGTGGCTAAGATTTCTCCATCACTCTTTATTATTTTCCTATTCACTTCTTGCTTTTATGCATGCTATTAACAGCTGTAAAGTTCAGCACAATTTATTTAAAATATACTCAGCCCTCATTTTATTAGACCACAGGCCACAATTTCAGTGTTTGACAAGAAAATAAGTTAAAGTGGAGAAAGTCACATTGCTCAGCTCGATCTAGAAGGCACATCCATGTTTTTGACCAAAGATATGCTTAACACCATCGATGCATCAACAGAGGCCGGACAGTTGGGCTAATGTAGGACTAATGCAGCAAGCGGGAGCTTGTTTTTATTACCGCACAACCCAGTGTTTGTGCAGTTTCTTGATTTTCTAAAGCCTACGTTGACAGGCACACTCTTTGAGCCAAGCTCCAGCAGATGTCCAAACATTGGTTAATGTAACCAGCAGGACCTGTGCAGCCAGCACATAGAAAAAAAACATGGTGGCCAGAGCAGGATAACTCTAATAGAAAAAACAATTAGATGACACATTTTGGTGTAAAGGTTATAAACAAAGCAGAGCATTTTCAGTGTCATTCTGAGGGAAATCACTCCTTTTTGTAATTTTCTGTCGGAAATTGAGAATCACATTACCGCTGACCCCTTAAAGAAATAAGGGACGTAAGGGTTACAGGGTTGTTGCTAGAAGGGATATGGCTGCAGCCAGAACTTAATGAGAATTATTTTTATATTATTTATTAAATTAGCCATTAATTGTATTTTATTAGGCGCCACAATGGCTCAGTGGTTAGCACTGTCAACTCACAACAAGAAGGTTGCTGGTATGAGCCTCGACTGGGTCAGTTGACGTTTCTGTGTGGAGTTTGCATGTTCTCCCTGTGTTCGTGTGGGTTTCCCCTGGGTGCTTCAGTTTCCACCACAGTCCAAAGACATGCGGTATAGGTGAATTAAGTAAACTAAATTGGCCATAGTGTATGTGTGTGAATGTTTATATGGGTGTTTCCCCCGTACTGGGTTGCAACTAGAAGGTTCATAGAAGTTGTTGGTTCATTCCGCTGGGGCAACTCTTGATGAATAAAGGGACTAAGCCGAAGGAAAATGAATGAATGAATGTATTATATTAACGTCTACCCCAACCCCAAAGCTAAACTATTAAACCAAAGTGCATTGCAATATAGAATAAAATTGTGTCCTAACTTCACGTGACGTGGTGCCGCAACATGCGATAAAAGGTATCTTTTCTATGTTAAAATGAGCTTTTGTCCTAGCCATCCTCCAAAATTTCTATTTTAGAAATCAATTCTATTTCTGCAACATTGTGGCAGAACAGCAGCATATACTACTGTGACAAAGATCACTTCAGGTAAAGATGATGTGCGTATTCAGTGTTAAATGCTCCCAATGTGAGTTTAAATATCATTTTACGTGAGATTTATTGCCATACTACTGAAAGCAGCAGCAGAGTTTACCTCAAATCTTGAAAATAAAATAACTAGCAGGCTGTTTAAAAATGAAATTCAGAGCTGTGACTCAGTAGCCTATTGAGGATGTTAAACAGGTTTAATATGTATTCATTCGATTAAAAGCTTTTACCATTTCATTAGGCATACAGTGTCAAATTTAGCTGAAATCTTGTACTAATATATACAAATAATGTACACTCACTGGCCACTTTATTAGGTACACCTTACTAGTACCGGGTTAGACCCACTTTTGCTTTCAGAACTGTCTTAATTCTTCGTGGCATAGATTTAACAAGGTACTGGAAATATTCCTCAGAGATTTTAGTCCATATTGACATGATAGCATCCTGCAGTTGCAGATTTGTCAGCTGCACATCCATGACCTTTTGTTCCACCACATCTTAAAGGTGCTCTATTGGATTGAGGTCTGGTGACTGTGAAGGCCATTTGAGTACAGTGAACTAATTATGTTCAAGAAACCAGTCTGAGATGATTTGCGCTTTATGACATCCAATTTTGGTCAGCCTATGTGAATTGTAGCCCCAGTTTCCTGTTCTTAGCTGACAGGAGAGACACCTAGTGTGGTCTTCTGCTGCTGTAGCCCATCTGCCTCAAGGTTCGTCGTGTTGTGCATTCAGAGATGCTCTTCTGCATACCTCAGTTGTAACGAGTGGTTGTTTGAGTTACTGTTGCCTTTCTATCAGCACGAACCAGTCTGGCCATTCAGCAGTTGTACAGCTGTACCTAATAAAGTGGCCAGTGAGTGTACTTTTTCTCTGATATTTTAGACATATTTAAACAACATTTAAGATGGTGTACGATGAGATTGGTGCACTGGTTAGTACAGCTATGAAATCACATACTGGATGGGATTCTATCATAAAAAAGCTCTGTTGATTATGGACAAACCCAACATTAGGTACTTATTTTAGATTACATATAAATACCATTTTTTAATCCAACAGTTGGGTTTGTCCAAATTTGGCTCAACGCTGAGATACAACAACACAGTAATTTTTTAGAGTGTAGTTTATGTACATATATTAGTAACACTTAAAAATGAACCAACTTAATTAAGCATGCATTTTAATATACAGTACATGCACATATATTTTAAAATCTTTTCACTCCATCTAGCATTTTTAATGCAGTGTCCTAAATACAGCACAGAGAACTTAAAAATTATAGCAAACCTAATATAAACGAATAACGAAAATTTGTCAAATTATTATGTTATATTATATTATATATATTATATATATTATTATGTTACATATATTATTATCTGATTGGTAAACAAAAGGAAAAAACACAAGAAATCATTACCGTGACCTTCCTTGGTGTTTGCTTTTGATCCTGTCTGCCTTTTAATGTAGAGTTTGAGGAAATGATCCAATAAAACAGGATCATCTGTCTAATAGCATGACAGCGCTGAGCAAATCAATATGATACTGTATACTTCAGCTTTGGCTTTCCTCAGAACACATTCAGCTTCTGCTGGCACACTTCTGAGACACAACACAGCAAATGCTGTTATAATATATAATTTTATTATATTATTTATTATATATTGTATTATAGTATGGTATAATATAGTGTATTTCTGTGTAATCTCTTGCTGTGAACAAAACTCAAATCTCTAAGTTAAATAAAATAAAATTATACTAGCAATATGGTTTTAAGTTATAGTACAGGCAGTCTAGTCATCCTATGGTCAATGGTTTTGTTTATGAGAAACAGGAAATAATGATAGAATAAGGCAAGTTAAGATAAACAGTCTGATTTTCAAACTCCCTCAGCAAATTATCATCATCTTCTTCTTTGATGAAGTTTTAGTCAAACTTAATTATAGTATAAATATACAGTTCTTTCCTTACAACAGAAGTTTCTACTTTGAAAGGAAAACTAAATATCAAAACCAGAAATTTTCACTCTTCATAACCAATTTATGGTAATTGTCATATTGATGAGAAGACAGTTATGCATTTTTTTAACAAACGTCAGGTTTTCATTTCAGCATAACCAAGGACTTTGATGTTTCGGTTCTCTATTATTTGTTTTTCCACTGCCTTTTGGGTATCTCAGCACAGTACTATGATGCTTTGTTTGTTTGGGCCTCCACTGAGGATGAGAAGCTTGTTGTTGTTTGTTTGGTCGCTATCTTCCCTCCATATTTGGTTTAAATGCTAAACTTGCTGCATCAAAATGATGGTTCACTTGAGCAAACCAAAAACAGATCTGAAACTAATTTAAGCAATGTTCATTTTTAACCTTGCTCTCTTAAAACATTGTAAAAGTCCCGATTCATGATAACCAGAAAACTTAATAAGAGCTACATTTACCTTAAGCATACTGTGTGTGTGTATATATATATATATATATATATATAGTTGAAGTCAGAATTATTAGCCCCCCTTTGAATTATAATTTTTTTTATATTTCCCAAATGATGTTTAACAGAGGAAGGAAATTTTTACAGTATGTCTAATAATATTTTTTTTCTTTCGGAAAAAGTCTTATTTGTTTTATTTTGGCTAGAACGAAAGCAGTTTTTTATTTTTTAAAACCGTTTTAAGGTCAAAATTATTAACCCCTTTAAGCAAATCTGTAATGTGATATGAATACAATTCCACTAGATTAATTGAATTAAATTGAAGAGTTCATAGTTTTAGATTTCGATTATAGTTAAACTTTGCAATGCTCAACTATAATCTCCTAACATGGAGAATCCTCAGATCTGCACATTTTTCATGCCTCCCTAACCAAACACACCTGATTCAGACCATCAGCTCATTAGCAGAGACTGAAAGACCAGGGCTATCGATGCTGAAACGATATATTATGCAGCCCTAACAAATAGGTTATTAAACCTTTGACAAGAAAGATCACAGCCAACAATTTGATCTGCGTATGTTCTCTTGCTGACCTGCAAAAAGAGGCTTTTTAAAAATGTTTAAGTAAAAATACTCAAATGTGATTTTAAGAAACTAATGTACACACACTATTACTCATAAAAACTAAATTGTAAGGGTGTAATAATAAATTGTTGCAGTTGAGGATGATTCAGTATTGGTTTAGTAACAGTCCATAACGAGCATATGGTACATATGCATCATGAAATCAGGTTAAACCAAATTAGTTACATAATTGTAATCGAATTGAACCATGTTACCAGTGTAGGTTTACACTCCTACTGAACGGTTCTGAGCTTCTGTACATTTGATCATTACAGAGGCTGTAACACATTACATCAGATTGTTGCCTTAGTAAAAACACTGATGTGGTCGAATGTATTTAAACAACCAAAAAAGACCACCTGCTCTCCATCTACTGACTTGATTCACAATACATGTGTTGTTGAAATACACAAGCCAGATGGGATTTAATCTTTGCAGGTGAAAATGGTTTAAAAAGCACAATGTTCTGCTATTAGAGCAGAAAAATTTGTTTTCATAGTTTTTCTGCCCCCTTTTGTACATTTTTCATTGCCACCTTATATGTAAATTGTGGAAAGTCATCACGCAAAATTAGGCCATCTACATGCACCTGTTCCATTTAAAGCACTCATCTAAGTAGTTGAAAGTGAACAAAGGAGATTAAAACACCAGGTATAAACGAGAATGTGTCTCACTCATTGACTTTATCTGATTGCCCTGCTAATTCATGTCAAATGAAGTTGTTTGACCAATAAAATACTGGTTTGAAATCTATAAATTTACATGTTTGTAGAATTAAAATAATGTGGACTAGAATACAGATTTTACTTTTATTTGTGAAAATGTTGAATTATGTTGTGTCATTCAGAAGAATTTTATGCGCCCAAAGTCTAATGAAACCAAGGCTTTAAAAAGTATTGAAATTTGTATTTAATGGTCTTAAATCATTAATTCAAACCATTAAAAAAGGTGCCATAAAGTTCATTGATTCAATTTGTTAAATTGTTGTGATATCAACATAATAGGTGTGACTTATGTCGAGTTCAGACTGCAAGATTTTAAAATAGTCGCATTACAGATGTTTTACACTGCATGACTCTCTGGGGTAGCATTTTGTCGCCGTTTCCGTCAGTGACAGGAGTCAAAATCTGGGCTAAAATCCTGCAGTCAGAACTCAGCATTAGGTATAACACTATAAAAAATGCCTGTGATTTTGGCTCATTTTTTTTTTTAAGTTACAGTAAAAATCTGTAACCTGTAACACTTTTTGTTTTTTGTTGACATTACTCTGGTTCTTTTTTTTCTCATCAGATATTAAGGTTTTATGTTACATCTAATATTTATTGAATTACCATATTTTAATAACAACATTATGGCAACCACAGCTGCCATTTTATTTAAATTTTAAGTTTTTTTTTTAGGTGAAGTGTAATTTGGAAGAAGAAATGGGTTTATATGCTCATTTCTAACCACATGAATTATTCCAGAATGAAAAGCTCAGTTTTGACCATATTTGGAACAGTCATGAATATTAACAAACCATGCTTTGATTCTCCACTGCTTTTGTCAGTCTTGTCAGTGTCACAGCCTGATGTACTCTAAAATGAACACATTTCATTATAACAAAGTGAGTAGAGATGCCTTGTTAAAAGATTTTTCAACTGAAGTGGCAGAGAGGTTTATTTGGGCTAGAAGAAGTAAGAAGTTATCTTCATGCCATCAGAGTAACCTATTTTGCTCCTGAGTTGTGTTTAGGATGAAATGTACTAGAGTATAATTATCCTCAACAAAAAGAACAGACAGAGATGTATTTAGAGTTGCATTTTGAAGCTTTTTAGAAGTCTACATGTGTTTGTTGCCTCGTTACAAACATGAATAGCAAATTTCACGATCCCGCTTTGTATTAAGTGGCCCTAACTAATATGTACTTACAGTGAAATCAATCATTTGTTATGGACTTTTTGTGTAAATACATGTTTTACATTGCACTTATGATTGATTAAGTACCTGCATGCAAGAGATCCCTTAGTTTATAACAATTTGTTTTGTGAGGTTTGTTTTTTGCAATAAAAATGACAGATTTTGTGGTGGTAATTCCCAGCTACCAAGCTACCATATTAGGTAGCAATCTGACACAATGATAATGAAACAAATTATAAAAATATAGCTTTATTTTGATCTCTTGTCAAGACAACATCTAAAACGGTAGGGATTAAGCCAAAGGAAGGTTGTATAACGTTGTATCACAGATTTCACTCCCCTGAGCATCTGACGTCATGTATCTCACTTAGAACATGTGCAGAACATTCGTCCAATGTGGATTCGTCGGTGCTTCAGTGGCGTTGATCGCTGCAGAAGTTGGGACTTTCTCAACTTTTCAAGTGCCGACGGAAGCGCCACCCAATCAGATCGCTGTATACAAATACACAAGCTTAGACAGTAGACGATTGCTGACTAATTTCATTGGCTGACGCTGCTATGACGATCGCATCAGCCCCAACTTCAGACACGCCCTCTGTCAAGCGTTGACGCTGAAGTCCCATGTGAATGGGGTGTTACAGATTGTACCAATCACCTGGTGACCAGGGGAAGGTATTGAAATTCTGGGAGTTTTCCGGGAGAAATGACAAACTGGGAGGTGGGTCTGAAATACGGGAGACTCCCGGGAAAAACGGGAGTGTTGGCAGGTATGGTCTGAAGTGCCTCAAACGCAAATCTTTGCATTGACTTCACATGCTTCTTCCGCATCTGCTTACTGTATAGACTACAAAACAATTCCGCCCCCTTCCATGTAATGTAATGATTGTGAGGGTGCAGGTGAGACGTCATTTTTCAAGACACTCAAATACATCATGTGCGCTGCGTATGCAACGTTTATAAGTCATGTAAGACAATTCATTGCAAACTGAAATAAATATAGTTTGATTATATGGTTTGAATATGTTATATGTTTTATAAGATTATTTACATTTCTTGCGATTATTTTTTTGTTTAAGAATTTTGCAGGATTGCAAAAATGTGTGACTTTTTGTTGATTTTGCGTTGGATTCAGTGAACGCGGAATCACAAAACTATAGGGGGTCTGATTAATTACAACTTTAATTAATTTCTGTAATTACATCTTTAATTAAACTTACACCTTACCCTTCCCCTAACCCTTCCTGTATCCCACCTCAAGTGTGCCAGAAATGTTCTGCAATACATTATAAACACAGTAAGTATGCGTTGTATTTATATTTTGATACAAATACTCAAATACATAGTAGTTAAGGGCACTTAAAATAGGACCAATTCCACAATATGCATGTTAAACTAACAAAAGATAAATATAAACAGACTATGCCTCTTTGGGGTGGTGCTATATAAATGTATAATCCGTATATCCTGCATTTTGCATTCTGATAATCTTCTGAACACTCTGTATTAATGCATGGCTGCCTGCTTCACAAAACTGCTCATTTTTAGTCTCCCTGTCTCTCCTATTTTTCAAATTAAGAGTCCCACATGTTTAATACAAGGTTAGATAAACTTAAAAATAAGGAAAACAATATTGTTGGAGGAAACGCTCACTAGGAAAGATTGGCCAATAAACAGCCTGGGGTGTGCATATTATTGATCCCTTGTGGATCACCAGAGTTTGTTTTGTTTCGATTGGCCTGTTTTTTTTACTCTTTCATGTAAAATCTTTCCATGTACTTGAACTCTTATTATTCAACTATGTCTAAGTATATATCCAGAGTTTAATTCCATCAGATCTTCAATAATCAATTGGAATTAGGATACTTGGAAAGCATCAATTAACGGAAATCAGCAAATAATCATGCTCTTTAATCTAAACAAATAATCATGGTTCTTAACTCAACCAGACTGGTACAGCTCTACTAGCATTAGAGAATGAAATAATCTCAGCTGTTGGGACCCGAGGCCATGCTGTTGTATCCTTAACAAATCATATGTATCGAGTTGCCATCCACTGAGAGGATTGAGAGAGGATTGAGTGTTAACCGTCATGGCTTCCCTATAAACATGCAATCACACTGACATAGAGCCTATTGTGCTGTGAAGCAGAGAGAGAATCGACAATAAGGGAAATTTTGGATGGGGAAGAGGGGATTGCAAGAAAGTGAGAGTGAAAATAAACGGCTAAAAGGACCATTTAAAGGCAGAAAGTGAGTGAGTAAACGGAGCAGTGTGTGGATGGATAGGCCTGCAGGTCTCAGGTGTCCAGTCGATAACTGATGCATTAGTCTAGAGCTCTGTGCTGGTTTTGGGTTTAAACACACATTTTCTTAATACAACATGACCCCATTTCCCTCTCTCATTAATCATGCAACGCAGTTCGAACAGCCTCCTCGGCCTCTGACGAAGGGGGCAAACTTACTGTTGAACTCTCACGTGCCTATTGACTGATTATTACTGCTGCTTTTTCTTCTAACACACAGCACAACTAAAAATGAAAATTTGTTCATTTATGTGGCTATTTTGGTCCTTGTTTGTAGGACCTGCATTAGCAAAAAGTTTAGATTTTATTTGTTTTTGTGTCATGCACATGCACCAAGAATGTTTTTTTTTTTAATCAAAAATCAAATGTTTTTGCAGTTGTGAAATATAATTTTTTATATTTTATATATAATAAGATTGTAATATATAATATAATTAATATGTAATTTACATAATATAATAAAAAAAATTTTTTATATTTTTAAATAGAAATATATACATAACATTCTAAATCTTTACTGCATATTTAAGTTTTAAAGTTATTATAACAAATTATTATTACAAATTTTATTTGATCTGTTTAAACATATGTACAGTTGAAGTCTGACTTATTAGGCCCCTGTATATTTTCCCTCCGATTTCTGTTTAACAGAAAGAAGATTTTTTTAACACATAATAGTTTTATTAACTTATTTCTAATAACTGATTTATTTTATCTTTGCCATGATTACAGTAAATAATATTTGACTAGATATTTTTCGAGATAACTAGGCATAAGTAGGTTAATTAGGCAAGTTAGGGTAATTAGGCATATATATATACATACAGTTGAAGTCAGAATTATTAGCCCCCCTGAATTTTTAGCCCCCCTGTTTATTTTTTTCCCCAATTTCTGTTTAGCGGAGAGCAGATTTTTTCAACACATTTCTTAACATAAAGCTTTAATAACTCATTTCTAATAACTGATTTATTTTATCTTTGCCATGATGACAGTAAATAATATTTTACAAGACACTTCTATACAGCTTAAAGTGACATTTAAAGTTAATTAGATTAACTAGGCAGGTTAGGGTAATTAGGCAAGTTATTGTATAACGATGGTTTGTTCTGTAGACTATCGAAAGAAAATATAGCTTAAAGAGGCTAATAAATTTGCCTTTAAAATGGTTTTTAAAAAAATTTAAACTGCTTTTACTCTAGCCGAAATAAAACAAATAAGACTTTCTCCAAAATAAAAAAATTATCTGACATACTGTGAAAATTTTCTTGCTCTGTTAAACAACATTTGCAAAATATAAAAAAAATTCAAAGGGAGGCTAATTCTGACTTCAAGAATTTAGTGTATTACCCCAAACTTTGAATAGAAACATATCACTACACTGTATTGCCATAAATTAATATATACAGATATTTAAAAATAAAACAATTTACAATCGGTTTAATCTTAAGCTCAAAACTTTTGACATTAACCTTGACACCTCAATACGGCAAATTCACGTTTTCCAAAGCAACTGAGTACAGCATCTCATCAGGAACAGCCCTTAAATCATCTCTCTCAATCACAAATTCCTTTGGCTTGTAAATGCTTGCCTAATTTTTGATTTGAAGATGCTTGACATATGCACATAGCTATAAGATGTGAATGAGGATTTTCTCATCATGTTTCAGCTCAGACACTGTCATCTGCTTATGGATTGAAGTTGTTTGTGAGCTTGTCTTTCTGTTCCCAGCAGCCCCACGGCCGGTAGTCATATGTGTCAGATCTTCCACTGTGACTAAACATTTCAGCTGCCTTTGGTTTACACAGTCTGAATTCCTCAATTCATCTCATAAACTTGTTTATGAAAGTAAACACTGTGACTTAAGGATACAGGTCACCATCATTATCCATAATTTCAACAAAATGGTAGCAGGCAGCTCTTCAGAACAGAGAGTGAAATGTATTCCACTTATTCAGGAAGAAAAATATCATGGTTTTCCAGAACATGTTTTGGCAGTTAATTCTCAGATTTTAGTTAATTTGTAAATATTTTACCTCAAGAAAACAATAATGGAAAATGGTAACACTACTATAAGGCTTCTCATTTGTTAACACGAACCAAGATATTGGGCCCTATCATACACCCAGCGCAATAAGGCACAAGACCTGTTTGACACGGTTTGTTGCTATTTTCAGACCAGCACAACTGTATTTTTGACATTTTGCGCCTTTTTTTTAAATAGTAAATCTATTTGCACCACTTTATGGACTCATGAGTGTGCTGGTCTGAAAAGGAGGAGTGTTAAGGTGCATTGTTGGTGCATTGCTATTTTGAGGAACTGAAATAGACCGTGCCATTGACCAACTAAAAGCTGGACTGAAGTCCAGCGCAGAGTGCATTAGTTGTGCACCTATGCCAGTCCAAATGCTTATACATTGCTTAATATACAAAGAAAGTACAGCAATCATAAATATCTTTACATTTAAAAAAATTAAGGATTATGATGTAACAAAAGTTATTATTGTCTATAAATATAAAAAAATACACTACTTCTATGCCTTCTTCCCTCGGGGTTGCTTTTTTTTACTTTGTTCATGATAATTTGTATAATGTTATTATTAGTAGCAGTATTATTTATTGTATGCTTGTTTATATTTTTTGTAATGACAACAAGTTTAGATTTGTCCACCTTTTAGTTTTTGAAGATGTATGTATTACCATATGGGGCATAAGAATGGGACGTTTGTTTGGATATAACTCGTTTGGATATAACGTTTTTTGACCACACTTTGTTATTATTGTTTATTTATTCACTTGCTGGAAATTGAAACTGAATTAAAAGTAAAGAGTGAAAGTAAAGAGAAAGAGGCAGAATGGAGGAGGCTCATTCTTTATCCTCGCGCTGCAGATGGTCTGTTTAGCAGTTTTCTCGCTAGTGAAGCATTCAGTTTTTCCACTTACAAAGTCCGCCATGTAAATAGCAAATGCACCATGGCGCGATGCAACTGACTCTTTGGGAATAGGAGATGAGTCTCTGATTGGTTTAATGCACGTTATGCTCAAAACACATCCATAACTCATTAAGAGAATGAGCAAAACCCTGTTAGACCATGCACCAGGGCAAAGACCATATTTTTCCCATCTTTAAAATAGCAAAAGTAGATTTGGACATGCCTTGAATGCTTTTGCGCCATGTGCTTTAGACTTTGTGCTTAGAATAAATAGATGCCTTAAAGTTAATTTTGTTTGACCAATAAATAATTATAAAATAAAAGTAAAGTATGAAATAAAAAGTTATATGTTAATATTATTTAATAGATCCAAGCTAACATGAATATAAAATGAACAGTTTTGTTAAATTACATTTACTTTTATTTTTTTTTTACTATTTTTAAATGTATTCATCATTGTTGATGATAATTGGTATGTTTTGAAAATGTTTGTAAACGTAATAATGAATAATACATTAATTCATTCATTTTCTTTTTGGCTTAGTCCCTTTATTAATCTGGATTCCAGCTGCAACCCATCACTGGGAAACATCCATACGCACTCATTCACACACATACACTACGGACAATTTAGCCTACCCAATTCACCTATACCACATGTTTTTGAACTTGTGGGGGAAACCCACACGAACTCGGGGAGAACATGCAAACTCCACACAGAAATGCCAATTGACCCAGCCGGGACTTGAACCAACGACCTTCTTGCTGTGAGACGATTGTGCTACCCACTGCGCCATCGTGCTATATATTCACAACTTTCATATTTTTAAATTTGTATTTTTTGAACTAATCAAAAAAATTTTTGTTTATTTTACATTTGTAAAATATTATTACATTTATAAAATAGTAAATTGAAATTCAATATCAGTTTGTAGCAAACTATTGAGTCTCCTGCAAACACATCAGTCTAATGAACTCTCGTTATTCTCACAGTGTGGACTAATGAGAGACTCCGACCAGCACATCCATCATGTCCTCAAAGAGACTGGAGAGTTGAAAGTACTTAAGCTCAACACTGCTGTTTTCTCTGTGGGCTCCAGCTGCCGGTGTGAGTGACCAGCGGCAGCTCTAGAAAGGCTTGAGATTCTGCAGGAAACAGAGGAAACTGAAGAAAGAGGTCAGATTGGGTTTACTGGCCTGTCAGTCTGTCAGTGATACCCCCACTGCATCAGTCAATCAACACACACTCACACTCGCACACACACACATACACACACACAAGCACAAATTAAAAATATAACAAATGTGTGCAGTGCCATAAAATGACATTTTCTAACTATAGTGTTCCAGAGCGTTTAACACCCAATTCTGTGATGAAGCAAATAATATGAATTTTTAACATGGTTAGTTTTTTTTTGCTATGGCTCCATTTTGGTTATTGGTCCTTTTCTTAAAACATGTTTCAATTACAACAGATTTTTTTTTTTCATTTACAATAGAAAAATGAAGACATTCTTTGTGACCTGAAGTCCATATTACAATACATAAGTGCCCAATCATTGTTGGAGAACTGGTTCTGTTTGTATTTTCCCTATTTGTTTTTCTCATTAGGATTTATTTAAACAGTTTTCTTTTTTTTGACCCATTTATAGTTTTTTTTTAGCTAATAATGTGTGTTCATAACCTAGAGTCTGCCGATTAACACTCATTGCAATTAATTTGAAATGAATTAATGTAAAATTTTAAACAGTTTAGTAAGTGCCCAATTTCCAGTTTTCAAAAAATTTTTGACCCAGTTATTTTTTCTAGCTTACGCACTTGTTAATAATCTAGAGCACGGATGCCCAAGCTAGGGCCCATGGGCCAAAGTTGGCCTACAGTAACCTTTGACTTGGTCCGCAATCCCATCTGAGAAGAGAAGAAGAATGGGCATGGTTTAGAGGTTGTCATTTCAAATCTAATGTAACTTTTTGTTTGTTTGTTTTATTGTTAAAAGCTAACTGAATCAAAATGTTTCATTGAAATTGTGTAAATCAGATTTAGTTTAAATGTACATACTGTTACCCGACAGATAGATGACAAATCAAGGCAAAGGCAGATTCTGCTTGACTAGTGTATTCATCATTGAACTCCACTGTGTTATAAATGTGATTGTTATTATTGCAACAAGTTATCATTTTATTTTAAATGTTATACTGCATTAGTTAATAAGATTTAAAGCAGTTGTCTCAAACTCAATTCCTGGAGGTCCGCAGCTCTGCACAGTTTAGCTCCAACCAGCTCCAACTCACACCTGCTTAATAGTCTCTAGTAGTTTCGAACACCTTGATTAGTTGGATCAGCTGTGTTTAATTAGGGTGGGAGCAAAACTGTGCAGAGCTGCGGCCCACCTGGAATCCAGTTTGAGAACTATGATTTAAAGTAATGTTTTTTATTTACTTTTAAATCTTATGAAATAAATTACTCATGGCAACTTTAATGTAATATATTTGTATTTACCTTCGGCTTACGGCTTTCAAGGATATTTGGCTTTTGGCCCTTTATACGAAAAGGTTTGGGTACCCCTGATCTAAAGCATGCTAATTAACACCCATGCTGTGTAGAAGCAATTAATGTAAATTAAATTCAAAAACAATTGAAGACAGTAACAGGGGCTAGATCCACTGCCCATACATGTGTAAGCTAGTATGATTGTCAACTATGCATCAAAGTGCTATATAAGAATTGCAATTACAATATATTTAATTGTCGCAATTGTTGGACATTTGTCTTGGACTTTACAGAACTTTACACAACCAACGCACCAACAATGTTTACATATACTATAAACCTACAGTATGCCAGCCCAAGAATTCATCAAACCACAGTTGTTACACACACAAACACTAATCAATAATTTCCCTAATGATAACACCAACACCACCAAGTAAAATATGTGTCATTGCAAAATAAATAAATAAATAAATAGGCTTGTTTTAAAACTGATAACACATACAACTCATGTAACAGTTTCCTTCACACACTAATATTTTGATTTTACAGTCAGGTTTCTGTACCATACACTACTAAGTGGACACTGAGTGGTAAAGTACGATACGGGTCACCTTTATCAGGCTTGCATTTCCACTGCCTAAAGACTACCATTGGTACCATTGGTGGGCGTGGTGTTGGACAGAAAGTTTCAGTCGGCGTCATTCTCGCTCGAGGAAATGTCAAAGTAAAGCTGTACGGGTCATCCATATAACATAAGAGAAGCACTTCTCACAAAACAGAGGCTTTAAACACAAATACTTGTGTATAAATGTTCATTACTCACCTTTCTATGAGCATGATTTGATCATAACTGCAGATCAACGATAGCCTACAAAATAGCCTACTTTAAAGTCTGCAATTATATAAAACAAATAAATAAAGGCAAATATATAAACACACCTACAGTCAGTGCAAATCTCTCATCTGTATTTTTAATCTTCACCGGCACATGTAACCTCTTGTTAGAAAGTAATTTCGTCATACAGAGTTCATAGTTGTCCAGAAGGTGACGATAATAGTTGATAATGGCAGTTTGTTCATGTTTTAGGTTGCTGAAACAATCATGTGCTTCTTTGTTTTGTCTGGCTTCTCCTTTGGTTTTTCACGCTTCACTTATGCATCACTTATGCGTTTGTCGTTTCTTACGGGATCGGATGTCAGCAGCACTTCACACAGACATCATCATTAACTCAAAAAGTTTGTTATTTCAAATATAGATGTGAACAAAGTTCTCTAGAGAAAGTGAAACCACTCGCACTTTAGATGGCCTTGTAAACAATGACAGGGTATATTCTGCTCTTCTTCTTGGCTTTGTGGCTGTTCATCAAGATGACAACAAGGTTTGTTTAAGCTCGGGTTGACCATGGCTCGTGATTATATGTATCTCTGTAAGTCAATAGCATTCAACTGCGCATCTGGCTCCACCTTTTTGGTACCCTTTTGTTGTGCTAGGTAGCCTTTCAAAAGGGGCCCCAAAAAGTGGTACAGTACGGTTCGCTTATTGGTACCTTTTTACAGTGGAAATTATAAAAGCATATCGAACTGTACAGTGTACATGTACAATGTACAGTACTACTCAGTGGAAACAAGCCATAATGTAATTCAAATCTTCACATGAAACACTGCTCATATCTGTGTCTCTGTAAGTTAACAAACCCACTTATGAAAACCCAAAACATGCACTTTTGGACTGTGTAATGGACAGACAAAAAATTTCCAGTACATTCACACAGCAGGAAACACATTTGAGATGTAAAAATGAAGAGTGTGAGTTTCTTTAAAGCATGCAGTTGTCATTTTGAAATGTGTGTGAAAGCAGTTGTCTTAATGACTAACAACTGTATTCTGCTGCTGCAGAAGCTGCATTATCGTCTGATGCAAAAAAGAAAAAAAACCTGAAGAAATTCAATCCAAAACTGTGGCTGTATCGATGAGTGACAGGATGTTGCGGGAGAAGCAACACCATGTACACAGATACCTTCGATGATACTGTGAACGTCTTCCAATACACACACTCATACACACACCCCCACAACACACTCTCGGGGATGGTATTTCAATACACAGACTGGGCAGTATGGAGCGCTTTCTGTCTGTGTGGTTTCCTGTGAAAGCTTAGCAGCTGATTTTACCTTCAACCACAACAATAGGCTTGACACTAAATACTCACAAACACACACAAACACACACATACAGAGAAGCTGAGGCAGAATGAGGGCTGATTGGGTCTGCGTTGTGCTTGAAGCCCAATAAAATCAGATTGTTTATTTGTATCATCTGCATTAATTTTTTTTGGCTTAGTTCCTTATTTTTTAAGGGTCGCCACAGTGGAATGAACCACCAACTATTCCGGCATATGTTTTACGCAGCGGATGCCCTTTTAGCTGCAACCCAGTACTGGGTAAAACCAACACACAATCACATTCACACATACAGCCAATTCAGTTTATCCAATACACCTATAGCACATGTCCTTGGACTGTGGGGGAGACCGGAACACCTGGAGGAAACCCACGCGAACACGGGAGAACATGCAAACTCCACACAGATATGCCGACTTGCCCAGCCATGATTCGAACCAGTGACCTTTTTTCTGTGAGGCGACAGTGCTAACCACTGAGCCACCATGTCACCCCTATATCCATCTTTTTTGACCTTGAATCATTTATTTTCCTAGTAAGGCATTAGTTTAGGCAGTAGCTCATCTTCTACACATGTTCAGTAACATGACTGGTAAAGTTCCATCATTGTTTTCCTTTATCTATTTAAGGACACTGTCTGGCCATGAACCTGATGGACAGATCAATTCAGACCTTGAGTTTCTATCGATATCAATCCCCATGTAGCCTCTTACCCAGTAAAGGCCACTTAAGCACAAGAGGTCCCATCAAGTTAACATGGATTAACTCATCAATCGCCTTCGAGATGGATGGACAATAGGCTCGGCTGCTATTTTAAAAGTTGCCAAGCCCATGTGTTATGGCTGATGGCCAGACAAGGAGGTAATTTAAGCACAGTGCTATGTCGATAGTTGTAATGTTAGCTGCAGTACATCTGTACACATTCATGACAGTCTAGAGCCTGGGCTTCCTTTCACATGTGTTATGCATGGATGCAAACTTGCATGATGCTGTAGGATTACAACAAAGTGGGAAGGTGTGTCAGTTGTATTGCTCATTAAAGTGGTGTTTGTGCTTATTGGGGATGCTGGGAAATATGTAAAAAAAAGTTTGCTTATTTAAAAAACAATGTTAGCTGGATGGCGCAGTGGTAGGGCTGGGCGATTAATCAAAATGTAACTGACCTCGACATTCAGAACCTATAATAAATACAAATTTTACAGGTCAATTGTTTCAATTACTTTCCCTAGCACATGTGGAGTCACATGACCCCGCTCTGTTAGGTTTGATTTATACTTCTGTGTTAAACTTACGGGTATGGTCCGGCGCAGCCTTTGCGTGATTGCATAACTACATGTTGCACATTTGCACTACATTGATGATGATTGGAAGCTGCGCCAGAAATGCCTTAAGAAGGCACGATTTTATAAAATAAGTAAATAAAATAAATGTTCATTAATCATAAGCGAGTTAAAATGTTCAATAATTCGAGATTTAGATTTTACGTCAAATCGCCCAGCCTCACAGCAAGACGATCGCTGGTCTGAGCCTTGGCTATGTCAGTTGGCATTTGTGCGTGGAGTTTGCATGTTCTCCCCGTGTTCATGTGGGTTTCCTCCGGGTGCTCCGGTTTCCCCCACAAGTCCAAAGACGTGCGCTATAAGTGAAATGGGTAAGCTAAATTGTTTGTAGTGTATGTGTGTGAATGAGTGTATGGGTGTTTCACAATGATGGATTGCAGCTGGAAGGGCATCCGCTGCATAAAAACATATGCTGGATAAGTTGGCGGTTCATTCCGCTGTGGCGACCCCTGATTAATAAAGGGACTAAGCCAAAAAGAAAATGAATGAATGACACTGTCAGCTCGTGAGAAATTGTGTCTATGTATACATGATTCTGCAACTGGCAGCTTGTGTTCTAGACTGTCAGGAGCATTCTCATGACCATTTGTTGAAGATGTGAATTTAAAGGTAATAATGTTCAGTTTTTTTGCATAGATCGATCGTTTCATTTCATAAGACCTCAGTGTATCCTCAGATGCTACGCCGGGTATTAATTTAATTTTTGTGCTGGAGGTAATCCTTTTTAAAGTTCTTCTAAAGTTCTTGGCTGGCCTGAAGAAGAGTAAATTAAGAACAGTTTTCCCTTTTTGGGTGAACTACTGTATCTCTTTAATCAGCTGCCTAATTATTTAGAATAGTCAACAACTAGAGTTACAGTCCAATTCATCGTTCTATCTCCCAAAGTCCTTCTCTCCTGGAAATGGGACTATCCTTCTCGACCCCCATCTCTCTCCCTCACACAGACGGTACCACTGCTTCATTTCTCTTTTTCCTCTTGCTCTTTCTCACTCTCCCTCTCTGCCTCCTCCCTTGGCGCTCACTTGGGCGGGCAGCCGAATTCCTGTGGGCTATCCGGTTACCAGTTGCCGTGGAAACCAGTGGGAAGGCAGCTCCATTAATCATTTAGAGCGCGCCCGAAGTGGAGGTCAGCCTGATTGCAGCGGATAGGGTATCATCCCTGTGTCCCACCAGGGACCTCCTTGATTTGAATTAAAAAAGATTAAGCTTGCCCCTCCCAAGCACCCCTACCACCGTGGCCCACCATCATCATCGGCCCAGCCGTATCATGTGACCATGCTCCACGGAGCCACGCGGATTAAGAGATCGGAGCTGAGCATTTGTTTTTTAGAGACTCGCTGAAATATTAGACATGCACAGGTGTCTACAACAAGGATTCGAGAAGCTTATGTAAGAAATGGACTGCACGTACCCCTCATGAGCATTTTTTTTCATCTTGTCCTCCAATATTTTGCTTCTTCTTATTCTGTTTTCTCCTAATATTCTATCAGTGTCTTGTGCTTTTTTCAAACTGGAAGCAATAACTCAGTTTTACTCTCCCACTGACATTTCCCTCCCTTTCAAGCCTATGAAATGGTGCATTTGTTGCAAAACCTTTTTATAACTTAATAGGAATATGATTTTTATGAGCGTGTAGGACAGCTGGCTCTGGCTGGGGTGAAGGGAGGCCAGACGTGTGCGTGGGTGAAGTCGGTGTGACAGCTCTTGGGTCACAATCCTCCGAAGTCTGTCTGGCTGCGGTGGGATCACCTCAATGAAATGTGAAGAGCAGTGAAATGACCAAAAGTGTTAGTCCATGTGAAGTGGCCCTCGGGCCTCTGCTTGCCGGCCCTCTGTTCCCTAATGATGGCAGTGAGAGTTTAGATTTACGGGGCCTCTGTGGGAACGACATGCAGAGCCATGAATCATCCAAGCTATGAAATAGTGGCATAGCCTACTCCACTGCAGTGGCTCCCAAAGGTGCCCACCAAATTTACGGGCGCCTGTAGAACTTCAAAAACTTGCCATAACTTAAATCCAGGCGATTTTTATCGTTTCACAGAAACTGAAAGGGAGATACGATGAAGGTGAGGGAGAAGATGGATGGCTTGGGGAAAAAAATATAGCGCCCTTCATGTTAGTTAATTAAAATTCCACTGACAACCCCTATCGCTTGGGAATCTGTATACAGTAATAGAGCTTAAACTAATACTCATACGAAACGAGTCCAAGCTGTTTTGGCTTGATAAGTTTAGGGTTTTATCCTTATATTCCTGTTGTATGAACTCGCCCAAGAGAATGATGACAGTAAAGTAAAAGCTCCAATGAGATTATTATAGACTCTTCTCGTTAAAATTAATGATCTCGACACCTTGCTTGTCCAAGTTACAAGGCATTTGGCTGGTACGCCGTCTTGTTAATGTCCACTTTAATAAGCGTTTCGGTAGCACCAGACTCACAAGGACTGAACAGATGCTTGCCAGCAGGTCAAGCTGCTATGAAGAGGCAGGTGATCAATGTCTGTTGCTTGGGACTTGTGTGAGGATATTTTACATGCTATATGTATGTGGACTTACACTTACTGCAATATGTGAACATTTATAAGCATTGATAAGATTTTTGTAACAAATCTTGTCTTCGTGTTGTGAAATTCTGGTTCCTTGCACATTTGGTATTCCTTTTTTTTGACCAAAGTAACATTACAGCAAAAAAAAAAAACTCATTATGGTCAGGGATTTTAAGCAAACCACCACCAACAGAGGGGTCCTGTTTTATTTCTGTTTGGAAGGCAACTTCACAGTTAATGCTTTAGAAGTGTTGCCAAGCTCATCAATAACAATTGATGCTTTTTAATTGTCTTCAGACTTAAGCAATCCTTTTAACTAGATTGTTAAAGTAGGCTAGTGCACATCACTCATGTATTTGTAAGATTAAGAGTTTGGGATGAAATTTATTATAGCCATGTTCCTGTTTGTTTATTTTTTTTTTTTTAGCAAGGTCTGATCTCATCTGATCTGAGCTAAGGAATGTAAAAGTACCTCTTTGACTGTGTATACATACTCATCTGTTTACACAAACTCACACTTTTTCTTTTACATATTTTGTAAAACTGTATCAAACCTTTTGAAATTCAGGGTACTGTATTATATGCACCAACATTCAGCATACCATAAACCATGTTAAAAGAACTACCATTCAGAATGTTCTCAGAATCTGTGCACAATTTTAAGTAACACTAACATGCAAAATTGATGACGTGTTACAAAAATGTTCAGAAATAGCTACATTTTCGTTGATTCATTTAGCACATTTATAGTGTTTAAATTGAAGAATGCAGTGAATTGAACATTAAGGAAGTAGAGAAAAGCCAATGAGAACATTTGTATTTGCTAAAACTTGTGGGTCTGTAGTTGACCAATGTAATTTTCTATTAAAGCTGAAAGTTAAATTACAGAAATCCATATGAGCAGGAAAAGCTTCTCCGGCCAGTGAAGATGGCTGTTGAGAACATTAATGTGGAGTTTGGCCTGATGTATGTGCTGCCTTGCCAGATTTACAGTAGGGTAACTTTGCCTGTGATATGCCTGTTACATTCAAAACTGGATGGATTGTTGGGAAAATATATGGACTGGATGGATTGTTGGGAAAATATATGGAACGAATTGTGTTGTTAGGTGTGTATACTTATGCATGGTTCCTTGAATAGTTTATATTATTATTTGTTTGTAATTTAGGAGTTAAAAAGGTACAACCTACACTCAAAAAATTACTTTTGGTGCTTGTTTAACCTTATGAGTTGAAACAACACAATCCATATTTTTATTTGCGTAAACTTAATTGTTTTTTGTTGCATCCACTTAAATTTGTAAAAACGATTAAGTTAACTTAACCAATTTGTGTTGGGACAACATGAAGGAATTGTTTGGAACCCAACATTTTTTACAGTGTACGGTATACACAGAACACAAACAGCAACAAAACAAAATGAAAACAACAGGTGTATAAACAGCAATGACAATAAGAATTATATTGGTTGTATTCAAGTAGTATTTAGCATTCATAGTAATAATAAGAAGAAATAAAAATATAATTATTATCACATAGCAATAATAATGAAGATAATAATAATAATAATAATAATAATAATAATAATAATAATAATAATAATAACATATATCATCACAGTGTGATCACATTAAAAATTCCAAAAAGTCAATGTCCACTTAAAATGGCCAGATGATTCCCTTACATAACAATCCAAAAATACCTAACCAGAGAGACCACTAAATTCATAATGGTGACTTAAAAAACAAAACAAGATCAATTTAGGAAGTCTATTTATGTGGTGATCTCTAATAAAAGAACAATAATAAAAGAATAAGAGAAGCTAAATAAGAATTAATATTTAATAAAAGAAGCTAAAAGGAAAAATAAGTGCAAAAGTTAAATCACTGGACTTTTTACATAGATATTCAACAAATATTCTACCAAGATTCCAAATACTCAGAATTCCTTTTTGGCTTTGCACAATGATTGCCATCCAAAATTTTATTCTAAGGTGTTCTGAGTAACAAATGCATATTAATGATATAGTTCTAGTAAAAATTCACCCAAAAATGTAAATTCTATTATTAATTACTCACTCTCATGTCTTTCTCAATGCCCTGAGATTTTCGTTCATCAACTAATAAAATTTTTGTATTTTTTGGGATGAACTGATCTTTGAAGTTAAACAAATTGTTGGTCCTTAAAAGTTTGTTATTAATTAAGTCCACAGTTTTGGTTTTGAGTTTAAACTGTATATACTAGGGCTGTGCAATACTGGAAAAATCTGACATTGCGATATTTTTATACAATTCAGTTGATGACTTGAATAGCTCTATTTGGAATAAAATCATTAACATTGATTGGAATAATCATATAAAGGAGTGAATCAAAGAAATTGCAAGTGAAAATAAATAATATAGAGCAAAGATGAAAGTAAAATGAGTAGTCAGACAATTAGGTACAGTAATACAACAAGATATGCTATTATGATTATATTTTGCCCTTGATTATGATAGATCACAACACATCACAAGAAAACCATCCACAATATATCATAATATTTGTAAATTACATTAAAATATTATAAGATGTATTTTATTAATAGCACATATATTTTGTAGAAATTCCAACCTTGATATGTGTTTGATCCGACACTACGAGAAGCACCACCCCATGTACTGTCGCCTAAGTGGTAAATGGTAGCAGTGCAAGGCTGATTAATTCAGATCTTTTGTACCTTTAAATAAACATTGATACTTGGCTACATGAATAATGTATCGCGGGTGGAAACCAGCATTGATATTTTGTCCTGGACCTATTATTGAATAATCAAATGTAATGTAAAATAACACTGTGCATTCTTCATTGCTGATCAACAATAATAGTTCAGATTATAATAATGCAGATGCTGTGATGTGACTATTGCAGATGCACACATTGCGATATCTATGCTGAAATTATATATTGTGCAGCCCTATATACAGGTAAAGTCCAAATTATTTACCGTCCTGTTATTTATTTATTTTTTTCTTTTTCAAATATTTCCCAAATGATGTTTAACAGAACAAGGAATTTTTCATAGTATTTTCTATAAAATAATTATTCTTAAGAAAGTGTTATTTGTTTAATTTCGGCTATAATTAAAAGCAGTTTTTTTTTTTTTTTTAAAAACATTTTATGGTCAAAATTATTAGCCTGCTTAAGCAATTTTTTTCTAAATCATTGCGTTAAACTGAAATTGCGGAAAAAATAGACAGGGGGGCTAATAATTCAGGAGAGCTAATTGATATGGCTTTAACTGTATATATTTTAAAAGAAAAACTAAATTTTGTAATGCATACTGTAAAAATACTGTACAATTTACAGTAACTTATACTGGCAATTTTGGTTGTCAATAAGTTTCTGTAATTTAATCATTTACAGTGCACTTGAAAATTTGTGCACAAACAAAATTGCTAGTAAGTTGCTGTAAATTTTACAGTAAATTGTAATAGTTAATTTACAATGCACGTTGCACATAAACTCATTATACCTGTGTGAGCCAGAGCTGTTTTATAGTGCACCTTGTTATGCTGTTTTCTGTTGTATATGAGACAGGCTCTGTCAGAGTGTTAGTTGACTCATGGGGCGCACTGGATGAGCAGCAAATGCTCTGTTATCTCTGTGAACTCGAACTCTGCTGCTCTGATCACTTTACAAATACCCCAGTCCACCCACTGAGCTGGTCACTCAAACTAAACATGAGCTGATAAGATAACCTTAACCACCAGACAAGCTGCAGGTTGACCCTGGTCTTGAATGAGCTATACAGCTACAACGGTAAAAAAAGAAAGAGATACTTAAAAAGATAAAGCATACTTAAATTAAACATAACTGTAAATAAAAAAAATATATAATTTTCCATCATGGGCTGAATTCTGTGAGCCATAGTTCATATCAATTCATCTTTTGTCACTTTCCAGGCGAGTTTGTGTTGCCAAAGCACATGAAGACATCAAGAAACATGAAATACAGCTGTGTGCGTCTGAAAGAGTGACATAAATATGTGCTGATCTTCATCTATAATTTATTTGTTGCCTGCTGTTAAAGATTAAGTATCAAGGAAGAGGCTTGATATTTCTGAACACGCTGATAAAAGAGCAGAAGAGGGAGAAGTGTGCTTTTTCTTAGCGTCATGAAGACATTCCCGCAGTTCAGCTTTAATTAAGCACACAGAAGGAGCGACTAAAGGAACAATGAGACATCTGTGCGGGTGCATGCATGTGCGCTTGTGTGTGATTTTGGTTGAAAGCCGCAGCCAGCAGCAGCTCTGCTTCAGTGATCGCATGCTGCTGTTACATAGATGCTGAAGCCGTTTAGGTGTTGTTGCATTTGGTTGAGTTGTAAAGATTCTAGATAATATTCCGAAGATGTATGTGGAGGAATGTTAGGTGCAAGTGAAGTCTGCCCAGTAGATTTTTATAATGGACAGATCAGTAAAATTCAACTTGTTTTATGTAAAGGGTTTTTGCAGATTATTGAAATTCTGCAATTTTAAAAGGTCTATTCCAGACATTTAATTTTATATTTTCGTTGAATTTTTGCACTGACAAACTGATTCATTGGATTTACTAATTATTTTAAGGTAAGTGGTTGCAAACAATTTATATAGGATTAAATTTAGTAAACTTAATTCGTTTGTTTAAATTCAACCCATATAAATAGTTTGCAACCACTTACCTTAAAAAAATGAGTAAATCCAATGAATCTTTTTTTTCAGTGTTTTTTTTATCAGTTTTCATTTATTACAATGCATTTTTTTCTATACGTTATTTATTATGCTTTTTTGATGCCTATTTTATTCCTTTCCTGTGCATCAACTAACAATCACTTAAGTCAAATGCAGTCACCAGACTTGTACCTGTTAAAGAAGGCTAACATGCCAGAATAATATATACACTACCGGTCAAAAGTTTGGGGTCGGGTTTTTTTTTCATGTTTTTTTATTTTTTTTTTTTTAAGAAAATGATTCTGTTCATCAAGGTGGCTTTTATTAAATGTAAAATATTAAGTTAGGTTACTTAATTTATACCCGAAGGTAGATTTAGTTTGCTAGTCCTCATTTCATAACAGTGCCACACAAAAAACTCAAATAGTGACAACAACAAATGGACATAAAGACAAAAAACATAAACCTACAAAACACTCTCTTACAAAAAAAGAGCCTCTTGTTATTTATACAGTTTATATATTGTTATATTGTTACATTGTTTTAATAACTGCTTACTTATTGTATGTAGTTTTAAATAAAATTATTGCTCATTATTGTTTTTATTACTATTACCATTAATAATAAAAATATTAATAATAATGAAGCTAAAAATTTATCTTTAAAATCACTGGATTAAATTATTAAGTTTAATAATTTTGAACAGTTCTTTTATAGTGCAATAACATTTCACAATTTTACAATGTGTGCTGTATTTTTGATGAAATAAATGCAGCTTTTTTGAGCAGGAGAAGCTTATTTTAAAACATTCAAAAATCATGCTGACCGCAAACTTTTGACCGGTAGTGTACATTTGAAAAGCTTTGGCTTTAAAATGACCATTTCAAAGATTGGGTGTGGATGACAGAAAAGGTAATGTAAACTTTGCTAAACTATATTGAGCTATCAAATATGAGACAGAGAGCGATTCATAGTAGGGTTGTGCGATTAATCGAAATCAAATTGCAATCGCTATTTGAACCATTGCAATTAGTTAATCACAAGAGGCTGTGATATGAAATATATTTGTATTTTATAATTTACCCCACCCAGAGCAAATGCGTGACTGCCGTTTGTGTGTGACAGTCTTACTAGCCAATTGAGTGAGCAAATTTTTGTTCTGCCCAATCAGAATTGTGCAACTGAACCATGTGGAACACCCACAATAAAAACAAAGAAAACAGAGGAAAGCGAGGACAAGTGGGATGATGATGTCTGCTGCTTCAGAAGCTTTAATAGATGAGTTAATATCAAAGAAAAACAGCATTGGTAATATGGGAATATTTTGGTTTCAAACTCACAGACACCAAACAAAAACAGGTCATTTTTAAGAGCTGTCGTAGAATTGTTGCCACAGCTTGCAGACTATTGAGCTGAAGCTTGACTACAAAATTATATCATAAATCAAATCGCAATCGCAATATCTGTAAAAAAAAAATAAAATCGCAATTAGATATTTTCCCTAAATCGCACCGCCTCATACACATGCAAACTTTTTCAGGCATTACTTTTTTTCAAAATTTGAGGTAAATTATTTATTGTTGTTCTCATAGTGGATATTAAAACTCATGTAAAAGGATATTCAGGCTAAAACCATTTTAAATTATTATTATTTGAACATAATATTACTAATATATAACCATAACTGCTGCCTGTTTTTTTATTCATTATAGATCATGGAAATGCATTTTTTTTTTGTCAGTAAACGTCAGAGAAAAGTCAGAAAATTTGACATTTGGCTTAGGATTGGAACCCTGTATGTCTTTGCAGTGGTCAGAACTGTTTTTGAACCAGTGAACTCCTAGAGACCAGACTGAACGCTGATGACAGGCCCTAAAGCTACGACCGATATTTATTGCGGCTGTAGCATTTCAGCACTCGGGTAAAGTGCATGTGAGCAGGTAGAGCGCAAAAATGTATCATCCTTTCACTGATAAAACAATGGAGAGCAGAAACAGGGCGGCTATAAAATTGCAGATTGATTCCAGACCTGGATTTTATAGTCCGAGGGTTATAGAATATCTGGTCAGCATGATTCTGCTGTGCCTCGTCTATTATCCAGATGACCGACTCACATAAACCGGCTCTTCACGTAATACTTCATTCTTTCTTTCATGACGGATTCTTGCTTTTTTCTCTCCAGGGTTTATCCTCTTTTTCCTTTTCCATTCCTCCAGTGGGATCAATGTTCTGTATTGACTTAGGATTTTCAAATCCTGCCTTTTGTTGCGTGGACTTTGCTTTTATTACAGGATGGCTCTTATTTTACCCATCAATCACTGAGATGTCACAACAGCTCTGAGCTCTTTAGCCTGTTCAGAGAGGGCAGGAGGAAGAAGTGCTTTAGGTCTGGATCAAGACCAGACACAGAACATCTTTTGCTTTTTAACTTTTCCCTCTGCTCTCAGGTCATGAGAAATGTACGATGCATTGGCATTTTTATACATATTGTCTACTTATTTCCTTTTGACTAAACATATTGGGAGGACTAATGCTAATTTGTCATTAATGTCAGATTATTACTGCATGACTTTCTTTCTTTCTTTCTTTTTTTTCTTTCAATGTTTGATTTTTCTCATATACGATGTTAAATGTAAATTAAGTGACGACTTTTGCTTTACAAAAATTATTTTATTGGTGAATATGGGTGAAATAATAACTGCAACATTTTCATTCAGTGGTCCAGACATTGATTTAACCATTACATCTTTGACTAAACACATGAAATATCAAAAATCTATTTGTTAGAATAAGGGACTGTAGAGAGTTTATGTGCTGATTCTGTTGTAACAGAATCTTCAATGCTCTTCAATGTTTGGACTTTCAGAAGTGATATTTAAATCACACTGAACTGAACTAAACTGAACATCAACACTGAAAACTGAACTGATACAGTTTGAATTTACTAGAATTAGATCAGGGATTGTTTTTGAGGGATGCAAACAAAAATTGTGGTCCCAATGTATTTCCATTTTTATCTTTTTAATTTCTATAGCTTCCAAGAATCCAAAAAGGTTTTAACATTAAGTTATGATTGAAGCATCTCTTGATACAGTTATGAAATAGTTTCACAACAAGCAGGAAATGTTCATGGGCCAATGACATGACCACATTGAAATGGTCTATATAAACATGAATTGAATTGAATGGAAAAAAAGCCATTAAAAATGATATAATATAATTAATTGTGTTTACTCATCAAGTTCCCTGTTTATTCATTATATTCATATATGAATATACGAATGGTAAACTTTTTATGATATTGTGATATTATTGTGGGCGGCACGGTGGCTCAGTGGTTAGCACTGTCGCCTTACAGCAAGAAGGTCGCTGGTTCGAGTCCTTGCCGGATCAGTTGGCATTTCTGTGTGCAGCTTCCATGTTTTCCTCCAAGTTTGCGTGGGTTTTCTTTGGGTGCTTCGGTTTCCCCACACAGTCCAAAAACATGCGCTATAGGTCAACTGAATAAACTAAATTGGCTGTAGTGTATGAGTGTGCGTGTGAAAGTGTATGGGTGTTTCCCAGAGCTGGGTTGCATCTGGAAGAGCATCCAATGTGTAAAACTTAATGATGGATTAGTTAGTTCATTACGCTGTGGCGACCCCTGATGAATAAAGGCACTAAGCCAAAGAAAAATGATTGAATGAATGTTATATTATTGCATTAATGCATTCTACTGCTTCTACTGTCATTTACTGAGGAATGTTGTAACAGTTTGACCAATTTAATGAAATGGTCTACAACTACAAACACTGAAATATGTATATTTCAAATTTTTTGTAAAACATTTTTTAGTGTAGCAAACCATCATAACTCAGCAGAATAACATTTATTTATGTAAAAAATAATCAATATGTTTTGATCTGTACTGTTTTAAATATCTAAAAGATTATATATTCTAAAGGATTTTCACTTCTTTACTTTACTTTTTACAAAAAAATAATTTTTTTTGGGATAAATATATGAGATAAGGACAATGAGATAAAGGATATATAAAGGATTTAACATAATAACAAATTCGTATTTGGGACCTGCAGTGCTTTATTAGTTCTTAAGTTAGCCTGACACTTATTTTGATATACAGGTCATGGTAAAACACCGTAAATCATAGTAAAATGTACTGTATTAATTTTTTTTTTCTGTTCGAGATGAGATTCTGGTGAGAAATTTTCTTTGTGTTCGGAGAAGGCTAAGGTAAACCTCTTTAGAAATTATTGCAGTTATTTATACACAGCTCCTCTGTGGTATAATTTTAAAAAAGAGAGTCTATATAAGCTGCAGGTTGTATATGATGATTGTATGAGGATTCTTCTTAAAAAACATATGTATTGCAAGTGAATTATTCTGTAAGATAAGTGCAAAATTTTTTTGTTTTAATGAGAAATTTGATCTATAAGTCTTCTGTCGATTGGAGAATTCTCAGAACAGCATTTCAATGTTGATAAATCCTAGGCTTACGGAGGTGCGTTATCAGTCACCTTTGATAAAATATTGGCATAACTGTCTTTTTTAATGTATATTGTGTGATTTGTTTTGTTTTGTCTGTCTTTTGTACTGGACCTAGTGTCTGGAGTAAAGAGAATATATCTGATTATTGAAAACCCCTTTAAATTCTTTGACTTGTATGTCAAAAGTTGAATATATATTTAAACGTGTTGTATATTGTTTGTTTTATTTATCTTAAAGTCATACGAAACTATGCTTCTGATTTCAGCCTAATAGCTGTCTGTTTTTTGAAAGTTTCTTCAAACTGTACTTTTGTTAACACACAGTTCATGACTGTTGCTGATAACTTCTAAATTGGGACCCTGTACTTTTTCATATGAACAATGTACTTGCAATAGTAAGATATCACAAGTATTATGTGTCAAAAATATTATAACTTTATCCTAATGCATGTTTTTGGAATGAGATCCTCTGAATTAAGTTGAACAGATTTCACAAATTGAACTTGACTCGCCAATAAACCCCCCCTCATCTGCCGGCAGGTCGACTGCAGGACAAGCCCTTCTTGCCAATCAAGAGGGACTGATCCGACTTAGTGTTTTGCAAAAAATACAAACGGTGAAATTCATACTTCAACAATGTCAACTTTCCTCCTCTCGCCTGTCACTCATCGGAAAAGGCTGCTAAGTTTTGGTTGTCTAAAGCTTCCAATTTGTAAAAAAATACAGATGCTCAAAAAGAAGATCCTATGTCTTTTCCTGTTCCTCCATTCACTTCCTGACCTTTTCGGTTAACTCGTCATCCCAGCCTCCACCATCTGGTGCTTCCTGTGCCTGGTGCCTACTACGGTGGCCCAGCCGTTCACAACACCAATGAAATGTAGAAAGCAAATATAAGGTTTCAACACAACTGAATAGCCACAACGATATGAACCTGCATCACAAGAGAAACAAACCAATACACATGTAAGCCATATAACAATTGAAACTGTGCAAACGTATATTTGTTCAGTGCAAACATATAGAAGCAAATGTTTCCACAGACCAACTGCCTTTGCTTTTTAAATTCCCTTGTTTTGACGTGTTTCCATTGTGCTTCTCTTTTGAAAAGAGCTAAACAAAACAAACAAACAATAGAAATCATAATGGAAGCTCTATGTTTGTAATGGTTTTACTTGTTATAATGGAAACTGTATTGATTCTGTGGGTCTCTATTAGTGGCATGTTAAAACAAAATAATTCCTAATGTTTATGTCCCAAAAGACACTGAAAACCATTAAAAGCTGCTGGATTTGGTGGTTAAAATTTGAAGCTTTGTAATACAAAATTGTTCTAAGACTATTTGATGAGCAGGCTAATAGGTCCTGTTCAATCTGCTTTCAACTACACAGTGCAGGTGATTGTCTGCTGAGACAACAGCAACAGATCTGCTGCTGCTGGTTACATTTTATGTCATGTTTGCTGCAGAAGTGTGTTATATTCTCAGATAGCATGTCTGTGAATGTGTTGTCAGTACATTAGCAAGTTTCAGAACTTACTCTGCACCAATAATTAAACCAGCACCAGCCTAGCAGGTCTATGCTTCCAAGGCCAAATGCATAAACATTGCTATATATACTGTAAAAAATGCTGGGTTCCACACAATCAATTTGTGTTGGGACAACATATAGGAATTAAGCTTATTCTTCTTTTTAAATGGATTGAACGTAAAACAATTAAGTTGTCCCCCCAAAAAAACTCAACAATTGTTTTTTTTTCCAGCTCATTTTTAATAAGTAGTTTGAACAAACAGCAAATGTCCTTTTTTGGAGTCTACAGAAAAGGCTGAAATTATTCATACCCCTGGCAAATT
>CAIGQZ010032400.1:333144-349986 GCA_903798205.1 Danio tinwini
AAGGTTGTGTCAGGGCTTGTTTTGTGAGCTGCGAAAGGCTTCAGTGCGAAGTTTATTTATCTAGTTTATTTCTTTTTTTTTTATTTTTTTTTTTTTTTTCATGTTATTATTGGGCAACCATAGCCTGCTTGTTTGGGTGGCAGACTGGCAGTGGCCTCTGATAACCTGACTGACTTGGGCAAGATGCCATCCTCCTCTCTGCTGAACCTGTGTTTTTGACCGAAAGCTTGAGAAATGGGTGTTTTTTATTTTTCTTGGAGGCTTCACTCAAAGGCCGGTTCTCACTTTTTCTAGCCAGCACTGAAGCCTTTCGCAGCTCACAAAACAAGCCCTGACACAACCTTCTGTATGCAGAAAGTCTCGTAAAATGTTGTCTTTTTAAAAGTGTAAATCAAGAAAACCAAATAGCTCCTGTCTTTAATAAATGTGGCATTGAAAGCTGTGGCAAATTTAAAAGGTGAAAAGCAAGTGAAAGCCTGTCTTCATCAAATTAGTATTGACATGCATAAACTTCCATTTACGCTTTTCTCAACTCAAGTCAGTGTCTTATTTTCCTGTTCCAAGCAGTCTAAAACGATTGAATTAGAGACTAGATTTGACTGGACAAAAGCTAAAAATCTGCTGATCTAAAGATGTGTGCTTAAGTGCTTATTTCCAGAAAGGTTACTTAAAAAACAACAACAACAACAAAAACTGCATAAAATAAAAACATCATTACAATGATTCCTTATGAATTTGGTATTTTTTATTTATATCACTGACATATATTACATTTAATATGTATAAATTTTGTATTAATATTTATTATTTGTTTAATTAAAACACTGCTTAATAATAATAATAATAATAATAATAATAATAATAATAATGATGATGATGAATATCAATATTAATATGTTTGATTTTTTATGTTAGATTTTTTTTTCCTAAATAATGGTAATATTTAATAATGTCCTGGTTACGAACGTAACCCACATTCCCCAAATAAGGAATGGAGACGCGTGTCTGGAACAGACTATGGGAGATCGCTAGACGACCAATCACTTTAAATAGAACTAAATAGAAACTAAGCAGAAGGAAAATGAATAATATAATATAATATAATATAATATAATATAATATAATATAATATAATATAATATAATATAATATAATATAATATAATATAATATAATATAATATAATAATTGCTGTATTAACCTGAATTTTGGTTTTACAGTTTTAAAGTCTAACAATTTATTGTTTAATTGATGTTTACTTATAGTAAACTGCTGAAATAAAAACTAATTTAGAACTGATGTTGACAGATGAAAATCTAAGGCATAAGAGGATTTAGTTAAAGTAGGCCAACATTTTATTCTTGAACCAGTATAATTATTTCATTTCCGTTTTTAAACATCAAATATAAATTAGTACCAATGTATCAGAGCATTCATAAGCTTAGAAAAACACCTCTGCGCCAGCGAATAACACCCTCGATACTACAAATACCCACAACTGCAATAAACACTCTTGCGCCTCCCTTAAGAACAGCGCATTAATGAGGTTGCCAAAACATCAAACTCCAACTGTTGTGCTTGCTTTTCCGCTCCATCAGGGAATATAAAGTTTAAGACTATTTCGCTATCAGTGACCCAAGGAGAGGAGGCATTTGTTGAAGAAGTGGCCATTTAATTGCGGAACTGTGAGGGTTGCTAATGCGGCTCCGAACAATGACACCTTTGGAAGTACAGTTACAGGAGAACGGGGCCCCTAATTTATGTCAGCACTTTTGCAGGGTTGAATTTATTGATGGTAACGCAAGCTGGTGAGATCTGCTTAAAAAGCCCCAAGGCCTCTTATTATACAACTTGTCTGTCTTTCACACTAACCTGAACTGTAACTGTAGAGTCTTAGCTGACATGAAGGACATATGGCATCCAAAGAAACCATTAGAAGGAGGACCGTTAATGAACCCAGCGCTCGCCTCCCACCCTCAGACTGCTCAAGTGCTGCTAAAGTTAGACCGCTTGCGTTTCTGTGCATTTTTAAACAAGGAACTGTGGAAGTCATTTGACGGAAAGCAAATGCTAATTTTTCTATTCGCTTTAGGATTATTATTCAAACGCAAGGAGAGGAAATATCAGGATGGAACCGGAGAGCAGGACGAATCCCAAAAGCAGCTGGCCTTGTAACCGAGAGGTCAGTTGGGAAACACCACAGCTCTGCGTACACGGCTGGGTGTATATAGATATTGTTTTAATGTGCAGGTCTGCTTTTCCAAAAAGTGATTTGAAGACACGTGTTCTATAGGCATGTTGAGTCTGAACCCCTTTGACCCTCTAAAAGACACAAGAATGTACCAAGTCTCAATAATTTCACCTTTGTGTTTTACTGCGGTTGTGGGAAAGGAACATCCAGGTTTATTGGCCATTAGAGGCCCTAAAATTTACCCAGTACCGCTCGCTTCCCTCTTTGAATAAAAGATGTTGCATCAGGAAGCGGTGGACTTTTTTTGCATAACGTTAGAGGTCAACTGCATCATGACTCTGAGGTTATCGCAACAAATACAGACATGTTGATACCAGTATTGGTTTTACCTGGTAATCTGTCGACTCAACAGTTCTGAGAGGTGTTGCTTACTACAGGCACTGAAATTAAAACCATAGCATCTCTGGAGGACATTATTGATGTTCATTGTCCACACAGCTGTGGAAACGTGTGTATTGATGAAGGGATTGTTCACATAAAAATGAGAACGATGTCATTTAAAGGATATTTGGAAAATAAAGTAAGCAATAATTGACAATGGGCTATGTTAACAAATGCAAAAAAAGCTTGTTTTGTTTGTTGCACATTAGGTTTGCATTTTTATTCAAAAATTATATGTCAATTATTGCACTTATACAATCATTTCGGCCTCAAGCTTTTAGCCCTATTGCTAAATCCAAAACCTCATCTTAGAACTAGTAAAACAGTTGTGGGTTGGTGCTGACAGCAAGCTCCTGTTGCATCAAAGTTTTCATGTTTAAGCAGGAGAAAGAAAAGAACTTAGGTAAATAACAATTTTGTGGGAAAAATATGGAAACAATTGGTCATTTATATTGTATTGTTTAACAACGCTATTATTTACACTAATTGAACTAAAGTAACACTTTATCTCAGGCTCACTTTCTCTCTTTCTCTCACTATTCCTTGTGGTTGATAAGCGTAATGGGCTATATGCACAGCTAGTGTTTTTCAGCCAATGATGAACTTCCAGTGAAAGGTTTACATGACTATTTTCATAAGGTTCTTTTCACAGCATCGATGTTGAAGTGTAATTTGGTTGTTAAAGCGTAAAAATAGATGAAAGCTCACGTAATCACTAGCGCAGTCATAAGCAGCATTAAACTATTAAAAATCCTGGGGTAAAATTAATTTCTATATTTTAAAGACATGACATGAAAAAATATAATTTAATGCAGTGCTTCTTGTTTGGTCTAATACCTACTTTATATCACATCCCAGCCAGGCAGTGAAGTTCGCTGTTTTTCGATCAGATCTTAAATGCGGCTATTTTGTATGGGAGGACAATTAGGAGGACGGGTGTGAGTCAAGCCCTGGGACTGGCTGACTGAAATTAAAAGTCTGTGTGCATATACCCCATTAGGAGTTACCAACAAAGTGGATCACACTGTTCATCTCATAGTCATTTCTAAAATGTCCATGGTTCCGCTATCAGGGCTGTGTATACAGGGTCACTCACGCAAAGTTGCAAGCATGATTTCAAACTAAAGGCCGGCTCACACTCAGATTTTTTATAATGCTGAATGATTGTAGCATGTCAGACTGCACGAGCATGGCTCTCATGTCACACTGTATGATCTCAGTCGTCATAATTTCAGACTGAACGACAATGAAGATGCACCAAACACGGAGGGAAACACTCCCGGAGTTTGACGTCATCCACCCGCGACACTTTCACTATCCTGCGTTCTGTAGCGGCAACTTATGCTCTTCAATTAAATTGTGATTTTGAATAATTAAAAGGATAGTTTACCCAAAATTGAAAATTTCCTTTCCATTTACTCCAACTGAAATAATTCTAAACTCTATTTAATGTATTATGAATGTATTTCTTCTGTTAAACACAACACACAATATTATGAAGAAAGTTATAAACAAGCAGCCATTGACATCCATAGTAAGAATAAATAATACTATGGAAGTCAATGGCTGTTGCTATCAACTTTCTTCAAAATATCTGCTGAACAGAGGAAAGAAAATTAAACGGGTTTGAAATAGGTCGAAGATGAATAAATGATGAGAGAGATTCATTTTTGGATGAATTATTGCTTTAAGTGCTACATATTGCAATTAAATTGATTGCACGTTTTAATAACTTGAAAGCTCTAATTCATATGCTTAGCCACTGTCTTGCTGTTGCTATTGGTGCTTTGACTGTTACAGTCTGTAAGGTCCTATGAAATAAGTTAAATCATTTGATGTAGCAGTATATGGAAAATCTTTTTACATATTCAGTGAGAGTGAAAGATGTATAAAATAGCATTGCAATTTCAATGTAATAGACAAAATTTATGGTTCTAAAGTTTTTTTTTTTACCTAATCTGCACCTAATCAGTAGGCCCACATGGTATCTCCACGCACAGATTTTTAGCCAATCGTTGAGGCTATTTATTTACTTGTGTAAATGTGTGCATTCATTTTTTTTTATTTCAGTAATATTATTGTTATTATTTACATATTAAATCATTACATATGATTTATTTAAAATGCAGTTTGTAAAGAAAATTTTCTGTCTTTTAGTAGATATATTATATGAGAGACTTTGTTTACCAAATAAGTGGATCTAATTGGATTTACATTGTAAACATTAAATAAAAGTTAAAAACGTATTATATATATATTAAGTTTTTAGCTATGGTATACTCCGAAAATCATTCCGCATACATCTGCAGATTATTTACTAAATTCTGTGCAGAAATACAAAAAAATGTCTGCAGATTTTGTCTGACCCTACTAATCAGGCATTGGACTGTGCTGAAGAAGTGTAGATGTCCTCCAGAGCAGCCCAAACCAAACCATCCCCACCAGGCCCTCACAGGAAGCCTCTGAACAGCTGCTTAGACACTTGTCTGGACTGAGTTACTGCAAGGTGCCTTTCTTTTTGCTTTTATTGATAATATTACTGTAGTTGATGTAAATATGGCTTTGGCATGCTGTCTCTATATCGGCGTGGCCGCCAGACCAAAATTGTGACCCCTGTACCTCCCTCTCTCTGGAGTCTGGAGGAAGACATATTCCTTTTTTTATGCATGCAGTTGATACCTGGTCATGGCTTTAAACAGAAGCATGAATTACCATTTTAGCCTTTATCTTAAAGATAAAGTTTCACACTAAACTGAAAAGTCTTACATCTTTTATGAACATTAATACAATCCTTTAAAATCTTTGCTGGGAAGCAGGAAAACTAACCTATTCTACTTCAATTGTACAAGATTTATTAAAGTGCCTCTTTTAGGCTTTTTAAAATATTGCTTTTCTTGCAGTGTGTAAAATCTCTGTGAATTTTTAAAGATCTAATTGTGCTACAAGTACAGTTATTATCCCTCACGTCTGGTTCTGTCTAGACCAAAAAGCTGCCCATGAACACACCAAATAGATAAAAGCCGTCTGAAAGAGTGAGCACAATCGCACCTGTGCACCTGTAGGACTTTTCTTTTTGTACCTACGGAGGGCAATATCTGTTTTCTTATTCACAATGGGAAACTGGAACTTCCGACATGTGTGTGTAAAGTGTAAACAAAGCAGCAGTTGGTACCGTTATCATAGTAATTGTCACTCACCATGGAAGAATTTGCTTGGCAAATATGTCTGATAATAATATGTCCATATTATAATCCATATTGTTTGCAAATTTTTGAGAAATATACCGAAATTACAGCCGGCCTCTTTGTGATCCGTCTTGACTTGAATTGTTTAGTTGCTATTTCACTTCAACATGTCACACTCAAGCTCTGATTCATTGCTGAATAAACAGTTGGAGCGCTCTCTTCAATATGGATCCCAATTCTACATGATAACATGTGGTCACTGATGTGGAATTTTTTCAGTTTGTAAATGCAGCACTATTGTTTGCGATTTGCAGAAAATCTGAAATTAAAATCGGCAAAAATTGATATCAGCAGGTCACACTTATCAAAAAACTGTAAATTATATAACAGTGCAATTATATAATAAATTTATAAATATTGCAAAGCATTTTTGGTTTCAAAATAGCGAATCGTACCATACAGTGTGGTACCAACAGGGGGAAGCTAGACTCACTGCTGAACGTTATTGGTTTATAGAGGTAAACACAGACAAAATGATTGTAATACAATGAGAGCATGCAGCAATGAATCATGCTCAGACCCTGCTTGTCTCTTCTTGTGACAAACAGCCATATGCTAAGAATCAAGAACTGCTCTATGTCCTCCATTGTTGTTTAAGAGGCAGTTCATAGGCTGTGTCTAAATGTGGGTAAAGTTGCTGTTGTTGCTCAATTGTTTTCTTTTGCTTCATCAGCAAAGTGTGGATTTACTTCACATTACAACCAAAAGCAGAGACAAATCTTATACACACACGGCAAATAATATAGATAGGAGTGCCAAGCTGATGGCACATCTTCACTTTCCTACAGGTACTGTTTACTAACAAATTGACAGTGCCATATACTGAGCTGGCATATGTAATACAGCGTTTTTGTCCTTATTTATGAGCGTGTAAACAGATAGATTTGAAAATGTTGTGTAGACATGAAACTTTTTCAAAACGCAAAGGAAAAAATAGTTTTGGCTAAATTGTTGTTGTGTAAATGTTAAAGCCTTAGTTTTTATCTCCTGCTTAAACGTGCAGTATGTAAGATTGACATGAACTAGGTATTGAAGTTTCAATTTAAAACTTTTTCACCCAGCCCCTTCTCTGACAACTCCATGCCAACGCAATTTGCCAAATTGACCACATCAATATGAGCGAGTGCGCCTGACCATCAAGCCTACACCATAACTCCTCATGACCTAAAGAATCTTTTTTATGTTAAAGGTGTTTTTGTCCAAACCATCACCTGAAATTTCTAGTTCGGCTGAACAACAGCATAAACTACTACAACAATCACCTCAGGTACTGGTTATGTGCCTTTTTAAGTGTTGAATGCTACCAATGTGAGTTTGAATGCCTTTTTTCATAACATTTATTGCTATATTGAAAACCGCAGACGAAAGTTTACCTCAGATCTTAAAAATAAAGAAACATGTAAAAATGAACATTAGAACTGACTCAGTGCAAATAAAAAATATCAGTCACTCAACACATGTATTTTTAATAATGTTAAAGGTTTAATATGCATTACTTAAACTCTAAACTTTTCCATTTCATTAAAGTGCAGTGAGTGAACTGTCTTGTGCTTCTGAATGGCTCTATTTAAATGTTTCTGTAATGTTGCATTGTGTGGGGCCAGTCAGATTGCATGCCTCTAGAATTCTGTCACATTGTGTGTTGTTAGGACATGGTCTTACAATGTATGCTGCTCAACTAATGTTTGCATTTGTAAAATTTATATTATTTGCTGATCAAAAACCACTTAATGTGGATTTGTATAACTCTACGTCTCATTTCAGAGGCTGCTGCTGTCCTCCAGAGGTCAAATTTGCAGCTGTGGCTGAATACATTGATGCAGCCTTCATGACTGAAATAAAAAATGCTGTGTTTTCTACCAAGGCAATCCAGAATGCTGAAAAATAATTGGGTAATCTGGCAGTAGGCAGGTTATAGAGATGCATGAGTATGTTCACTTAGCATGTTTCTTAAATATCTGCAAACATATTGGACTTGTATGCTTTAGAAGAGTCAAAAACTTACATACAGCTACTTTAATTGTTTCACCATTAGACTCGGGTATAAATTGAAAGGATAAAATCAACACCATCGTTCCTAAAGCATGTACACTCACTGATGATGGATGAAATTTAGATATAGGCATTTAGTTTCAGATGTGTGCTGTAAGCAGATCAATCACAATAGACTGTGCCATTTGACCAATCAGAGAAGAGTAGACCCGCAGAAAGATGGGGTTTAGAAAGATCTGATCTCTGAGCAAATCATTAGAAACTACTTGACAAATGAGTTTATGTGAAATATGCATGAAAAATAAATACTTTTTTTTTTTTTTACCATGGATGCATGCAAACCTTTTGCAGAAAAAAATCATAAAAGCAAAATCCATTAAAACAGCATAATAGGGACACTTTAAATCTAACTTAAAATACATTTGCAATGCGACATAACTGATATGCCATTTTTTTTTTTAAGTATTTTCCAAATGTAAAAATAATGAAAGCAATATATATATTTCCCAAATGATGTTTACCAGAGCAAGGAATTTTTCACAGTATTTTCTATAATGTTTTTTCTTCTAGATAAAATCCAATTTGTTTTATTTTAGCTAGATTAAAAGCAGATTTATATATATAAAAAAAAACATCTTGAGCAATATTTTATTTCGTTTCTTTACAGAACAAACCACTGTTATACAATGACTTGTCTAATTACCATAACTTGCCTAATTAACTTAGTTAAGCCTTTAAATGTCACTTTAAGCTGAATACTAGTATCTTAAAAACATCTAGTAAAATATTATGTACTGTCATCATGGCAAAGATAAAAGAAATCAGTTCTTAGAAATGAGTTATAAAAACTCTTATGTTTGGAAAAAAGTGCTGAAAAAAATCTTCTTTCCATTAAACAAAAATTGGAGGGAAAATATACAGGGGGGCTAATAATTCAGGAGGGCTAATAATTCTGACTTCAACTGTATATATGTGTATATCTCGCCTTGACACTGTTTGTAAACGGCTTGTTTCCACTGATCATTTTGATTGACCTGCTCTGCTCATCTGCATGGTGATCATTACAATGCAGATATCTCTAAATGCCAGCTGTTCATTCTGCTCTTGTTCATCTGTAATAAATACGGACACTTCTGTCTTCAGTCATGAAGGCTTTTATCTGCCCTGACCTGTGGGTGTAAAGTCCTGTTTAATGCGTGACTGCTGAGGACTGATCTACTGTCTGAATGTGTGCTCCAGCTGCCACACACACACTCATGAATATGATGGCGGAGTAGTTGCAGTCTTGCACAGTATCTTTTTTTTCACTGTTGTTAGCAAGACTACATTTTTTCAGCATTCTGCCTATCATATTACATGATGTACATGCATACAAATATTTCCCTGCCAGTAGAACAATGTCACTGCTTATAATTATTCCAACTAACTGGATGATTTAGCTGTCTGATCAAAATGGAGAAAAACTTATAGTTGCATTTTTCTACAACACGTTTTTGTTGTTGTGTAGTCTATTTTGTTTTAAAAAGTGAATTTTAGATTCAGATGAAAACAAATAATCGCTATTGTTATCAGATTATTACCCAGATTGTACTTGCAAATTATTTAACAAAGATGGAAATATAGTGTGTGTACTGGCTATTAACACTACTAACAAATGTCTTATTGATGCATTCAGATAAAATTAACAGCTACTATAAATGCCATGGTTACATTTATAACACAAGGAATATAAACAATCAAACAATACGACATTGTCTTGTCAATCGTGTGTGTTCCAGTTTCAATTTATTATAGAGATTATACTGGCTGCAAAAGTGTGTGTGACTCTGTGTGACTCTGTGTGACTGTGGGTGGCCTAAACTGATCGTATTATTGTGATTTGTATTCAATTGACAGTAAATCCACATGATGGGCCTCCCCAGCTCATCAACGCAGGTACACACAATCATATTTTCATCCTATTTACAAAAGACATACTTCTGAAAATCTATGAAACTCATTTTAGATGTTTTATTCAATTTTTTTTTATTATTATTCAGTTATTAAAAAATACAGTTGTATGTAATATTATGTTGTTATCAGACATATCATAAATGAGGTTTTCTTTTAGCTATACCCAATCATATTCACAATGTAATCAGAGATATTTGATACATTTTAATATCACATTGGTGTGTATTTTTTTACAATTGTTTATGCGTAGTTCTTTATTCGTAAGCCTAAAGTACTTTAGTAAACAAATATTTTGTTTTTCAAAACCCAAAAAAATGTATCATGACCAGTGATTTCTTGTTGATGTTAATCTTTTTAAGCCCCCAAAAAGACTCAAGATTTATTATATGTTGTCTTTCTGTTAGCAAATTATCATATGTGGTATGTTGCGTGTACATTTATTTTATATTAAGTTGATTGTGTTAATTTTGTTTCATTTAAAACAAGGTGTGCATATTATTCTGTGCTCCTGTATCTCTTTTATTTATTTATTTATTTACTTATTTCCCTTCTTCATCGTCAGTATCAACAAGCAGCTAAATGTGTAAATAATCAAAGACGCGCATTGGTAAATAAAAAAAAATAATTTAATAGTAGTTTAAAGCAATGCCATAACACAAAATGCCTAAAATATGCCAGAATTGCCTAGAATATGCCAATTTTTCCAGAATTTTGTCAACTGGTGTTGATGGAAACTAATGCTGACCTGAAGAAGTGCGAAACAAGGAAAAGATTTGAGGCAAGTAATGCAAACATATGTTCTTACTTTTCGAAACCAGTCAAAAAAAAAAAAAAACTAAACTTAAAAAAAAAAAAAAACTGGAAAAAGCCTCTCCTGTCAACATCAAGTAACAGTCACTTTTCAAAACTTCAATCCTGTCAAAACTCACCTTACTAATACCAAAATTGTATTTCATTCAATTATAGTTCACCATTCTATGAAATATTTTTCCAACCACTTTTTTAAATCAATTTCCATGTATACATCATTAAATTTATAACTTAAAATAACTAAAACCTAATTAAATTCATATTTAGACATGAACTTTCATTTTTGGGATTTACACGCATATGTGAAGCAGTAGAAAAATACAAATAACTTCGTGAATAGAGTAGAATAGAGGTTTGCATTTACAGGTGTTTCTTTAACCTGAAGATCTGTTAAATCGTAGCCATGTACCCAAAGCCAACGATGTGTAAACATTTGTACACACCTCTCAATGCAAAATGCAAACAATTGCCACATAATCTCTACAATGTGTGGTTTCATAAACTTCCTTAAGGAAAATAAGTGGATTTAACAAATGTAACCAGTGCATGAAAAAGTCTCAGTAAACGTATCGCAGGTATCAGATAGCATTTGATGTATAACATAAAACTATTCACCCCAAATATATATTTATATTTTCTATCTTGGTTTTGTAGTTTAATAAACGAAATATTTGTGATATCTTTAATTTTCGATGTATTATTCCACGTTTAATTTTACTGATAAAAACATTTACTTTTATTTGTCCGCTGCACTGCTTATTGCTTTAACATTATTATGATGTTATGAAGAATTAACCTTTGCACTATTTGTATTTACATTTCTTTAATCATGAATCAAGCAAATTGCTGCTATACTGTATAGAAGACAGAGCAGGTTTGCAACAAGTCACGCGCGACCCCAGTCACCGGGGAAAACACAAGTCATCAAGTCATGCGTCACAGTAAGTTGTGCACCAATAAACAGACCCATCTCTAATAGTTTAGTGTACGACAACGACGTGTACGGAGAAGGTCAGAAAGGGTGAAATACACCACCAAAAATAATAATGCCGCCAAGCTGGCTTTTGAAGTAACGCACTTGTTGCTCGTCGTTCGTTATAATGGGCCATCATCAGCCTACGTTCAGGAATTATCAACAGCATTGAATTAAATTTCGTACATTGTATATTAACTGGGTGTTTTCATTTTTATTTATTCAGTGGTGTTTGTCGAGTTTTATTTATCTGTGTCTAAAAACAGATATCTACCTATCTACCTCAAAAAAAAAAAAAACGAATTCCAATGTTTATTCTAATATATAACCTATATATTTTTGTAATATGTTATTTATCTTTAAACTTGGAAAATTAAGGGCAGATTTAAATGTGCTGCTAATTGTATTCATGTATTTATTTTTGGTGTTGTGAATGCATATATTGTATTGTTTTTATTAAATGTATTGTTCAAATTTGACTATTCAAATAATCAAAATGATTTTGTCTATTTTAATAATCTTAATATTAAGTAAACATTAAAAAACATATTGGTTTCGAGTGTAATCAAAACTAGAGCTCTGTACTTTTATAATAACAGACAGACATTGTAGGTGATTTAGTCGTTCATTATTGTCAAATACAAGACTAATCTCCAATTTTAGGCCGTCTTTGTGTTTAGAAAAGTATACTGGAGTGTTATAGCATGTGTGATTTATAGTATGCACACCTTCTGTTTTTTTATTATTAAATGCAACTTGGTTATCTATTTCGCACGGAACTTTAATGCATTCAGTTTTTAATTACGATGGGTGTCTTGTTTTTCTTCCACCGAACCGCACATTGACACCACACGTCTGGGTTTAATTCTTACTATTCCCGCTTAACATGACAAGTCTGAAAGAATGTAACTCATCAGGTCTTGTGGTGCAAGCCGCGGAGCAGCCGCGCACTGCCGCCACCCTGCGCTTTCCAGAGAGGAAAAAACATCTTGCAATAATCAGTCCAATTAGTGGAGGTCGCGGCTGCGCGCTCTCCGGTTAGCTGTGGGAGGTTGTCAAAACAGGGGGCGGCTATTAGACGAAACGCGATCCCCATTCATCAGCATTGTAATAATCACCATGCAGACGAGCAGCGCAGATCCTATGAAGCTCTGATCAAAATGATCCGTGGAAACAAGCCGTTTACAAACAGTGTCAAGGCGAGACGTACCTTGATTTGGCCTGTCACTGACATACCCCCACAATACACAGAATAACATCCAAAATCCTTTCAATGTGCGTTTTCCATTGCTTCACTGTATTGTTACAGCTTCATCACAGTGTCACAAGTGGAAGAGACAGATAATATACCTCGATTTGTGACTATCACAGAATAAGCTGGCCTCTATGCTATAACGGTTAAAAATTATATTAATGAGCATAATTTGGGGTAAGAGCTTTGCATTTGCTCTCAGCAAGAAGCCGATATTGGTACTTTTGAAGTATATTGAAGTAAAGCTATTTAAGTAACAGGTTAAATGTTTTCTCACAGCAAAGTACATTTTAGGCGACATCTAGATAGCTATTTGAACCCTTTGTGAAAATCTAAGTGCAAACAGCTCTACTTGTATTTACTTAATTTGTATTATTTATTTAGGATCAAAAACAAACATTTACACTGCGTAAATTCAACATTTACACAATTATATTTGACATATGTACAATTTTGGGATAATTTTGCTGCTATTTTATTTTATAGGCTATTTTGTGTATTGTAGTAATTATAATCTTGTTAAACTATTAAATTTAACAGATCTCAGATTTCCTGATTAATTATATCGCAAGAATGTCTTTTTAAAATTTGTCTTAAACATTAATTAATGATTATTTATTTTAGCATTTGTTCGTCAAAACTTATATGGAAGTATTTAAAAAGTATATCTTCGGCGACTATAATACGCGAAACGAGTTAATGAGGTGGATGGGAAATTTAACATTGTAATCTTTTTGTGATATTAACCTAACGATACGTGCTTTGACGTGTTTTCGGATATTATGCTGTGCAAGCTCTTAAGTTTCTTCACAAACAAGCCACATCACAGGCCTTCGCGGCACCACTGCAGTATACGGACATCTAAAAAGCGTAAAGACACCAGACCTTAAACTAAGCAATTTTCTCTCTCCCTTACAACGAGGCTGACATGCCTCAACAGCGTCAGCACTTTTATTTCATGTAAGATGTGATTTTGCTGAACTTTCTTGTAGCCTCAAGTATCATTCCGTTGTAATAGGAGTTCAGAACTTTGTTTCTAAGCCACTGTACACGTTGAGTTAAAGTTCAGTCTAGAGACAGTGACTGATGATCTGCCAATAATGACGTGCGTAATGGCAGGTCATCATTCAAATATGCGCCTTTCTGAACTGTCGCTTACAAACAGTTTTACTCTGTTGACTTGGAAGACAACAAAACAACCAAAGTAGCCATGCATGCGCAAACATCGATTAAGTATCTAAACAGCATTTTCAACAATTTTCAATGAGTTGTCTTACCTGCTCAAACGTCCATCGCAGTGTTTTCAGTGCCTTTGTGGTGTGATACTCAATCGCTGTGTATCCTTGAAAACCGCTCTATACTACTTAAAAACGCCCTCCAACCCCGTTCTACTCCAGTCCATAATGTCTGGCTTCCACGCGTGTGCACTTTGAGAAACATACCCCCTTGTTTGTCCTCAACAACTGTTAAATAATGCATAACATGGGACAACTGGTCCGATTAAACACCCACTGAATTGAAAACAAATGTAAACAGAACAAAATAGACTAAAACTTTTTGCTAATAAAACTTTTTCAATGCATTTCATTGTGGTAATTCATAAGTGCTGCTTAATAATTAGTGAGACAGTTTAGGGTTTCTGAGGGTTTTCCGCACTTTGAAATATAGTTTTGGTGTGATCGACAAGTTACAGTGAAAGGTGTGCATGTGCAGGATGGATTGTCTGCTTATGGTCACTCAAACATTTAGTTTGGAGAGCGCCTGGTGCGCAGTCTTGCTCCGGTGCTCTCAGCTCAACTTCTGCTACTTCACTACCTCACAGATCAGCGCTCTTTGGTTGCTAGAAGTGTCTGTCAAACCCCGGGTAAAAAATGTTATATACATGGAAAGTCGAGGCTATATTTCTATGTCAGTGGGCGGGCTTTAAATGAAGGGAATAATCAGTCAGCCAGCCCAAGGAGCCACCTCAAAGCATATCAGGTTACCTTGAATGACAGCGTAACCATAGCAAATAATTTGACTAAAACTATTGTCTTATCCTCATCATCCCCGGGTCAGATAACCAACCAATCACCGTTCACATAATCGCTTTTCTTGCCAGCTTAGAATAATATTATTAAAACAAGAGAGCGAGGTCCTTCTTCGGGAGTGCGTTATGCTGAAACGACATAGAAGAGTTGGCGAGAGACTCGCGCAGGAGGAACAACTTTCTCCCGTCTGCTTTAGATGGATATACGGTGTGCATTATGCTTGTTTGAACGGATCTAAAGTTGTGTGCCTCTCTTCGCCCGGTGGGATTTGATTTCATCTACTTAAGAAGTCTGTCTAAATGTTTGCCTGCCAAGGGTGACTTTAAGTCTGTTTAAGGACAGTCAGTGTCATCGCTAAGATAGACATACAAGTACAAGAAGGGACGTTTATTTTTGTCAAACCATGTCTATGCTTCCAACATTCGGCTTTACGCAGGAGCAAGTTGCGTGCGTCTGCGAGGTTCTTCAGCAGGGTGGAAACATTGAACGTCTCGGGCGCTTTTTGTGGTCCCTACCAGCTTGCGAACATCTCCACAAGAACGAGAGTGTGCTCAAAGCGAAAGCTGTGGTCGCGTTTCATAGGGGGAATTTCAGAGAGCTTTATAAGATTCTCGAAAGCCACCAGTTTTCCCCGCACAACCATCCGAAGTTGCAGCAGCTGTGGCTCAAAGCGCATTATATCGAGGCTGAGAAGCTCCGGGGCCGCCCTCTTGGGGCTGTTGGGAAGTACCGCGTCCGAAGAAAGTTTCCGCTACCCCGCTCCATTTGGGACGGCGAGGAGACAAGTTACTGCTTTAAAGAAAAGAGCAGGAGCGTGCTGCGGGAATGGTACACCCACAACCCCTACCCTTCCCCGCGGGAGAAGAGGGAACTAGCTGAGGCAACTGGGCTAACAACGACACAAGTCAGTAACTGGTTTAAAAACAGACGCCAACGCGACCGAGCAGCGGAGGCGAAAGAGAGGTACGGAATTCCAGTTTATTGCTTTATTAATGTTTATTATTAAGTCTATTAAGTCTCTTAAGTTCTTTACTCGTGCCGTGTAATGTACGCTATTAAGTCAGTGGTGAGTATCTAAAAAGTGTTAAATTTTCCACAGATGGATGAGCACAGTCGTTACAAATGTCACCCGTTCTCTGTAATTGTTGACAGTTATTTTTGTAATAAATAATTATCAATTTCATTTGTAACTATATGCAATAAAACGTTGGGTACTGTTTAAGAAAAGCAGGCACATCTTTACGAAATAGTCTTAGTTTAAAAGAAAAATTATCCGCTTTTAATTAATGGTAACGTTCTTCGAATTGTAAAACGTATCTGTATATATTATTGTTATGTATGTGTGCAGTTGCATAGGCTACTCCTTAAACGTGTCTTGTTTCACCCGCAGGCGAGCTAGTCAAGTTGAAACCACAATGTAAACCATTAAACTAGCTCATACGTTTCCCGATACTTTATCCTTAATTAATATTTTATGAATGAATCTTTACTTGACACGTTGTGATTGAGAATTTAGATAAATCAGTTTGTGACGCTGTTTTAACCAACATAGTTTATAAGTAAACTTCATCAGTTTGTTAAATTTGCTTGTCTTTATGTAAATTTAATACCACCAAGAATTAGGACGTGCAATAAGACAAATGTCTGATACAGAGAAAAAAAAGCAGACTGTTATCATTGCGTCCTATTTTTGTGTTAAATATTTTAAAGATTAGTCCATGCGAAGTCGTTGATGGTTTATTCATATTGGCTTTTATGTTGTAACTTTTTTTATATAAATATTTATCACCTAAATAACCCGCTGTCATTAGGATATATTAATAGTTGTTTTAGATTTGTTTGAGAATGCGTGTTGGATAATTATGACTATTTGGGCGAATTAGCCTATTATTATTATTACTGTTATTATTATTATTATTATTATTATTATTATTATTATTATTATTATTATTATTA
>CAIGQZ010032400.1:359236-375860 GCA_903798205.1 Danio tinwini
ATAATATAATATAATATAATATAATATAATATAATATAATATAATATATACTTAACATTGCAGTCAAGTCCATTTGTTCTTGAACAAATAACAGATGACTGCGACCCAATATTACCATTGGATTATTACATATTATTAGATATTCCCAAAACAACTTCTATTTCACAATAGACCACATCCATCCTGAATAAGTAGCGCCAGAAAAGTCTTGAACTGCTGCTGATGCACTGGAAATTTGGCATAGGTAGGATTGGCCTTAGTGTATGTGTGTGCATAGGAAATCTTATGGGTGTTTCCCAGCACTTTAAGAAAAAAACTACTCTTAATAATATACAAATGTTAGAGCATGTATCTTCAAATGCTTTTATTTAAATAATATATTTTTTTGTTATTGGACTTTTTATTTGGAATAAATAGGGGAATTGCACTAAAGTCAAACAAAACTAATTTTATGCTGGTTCTAAAAAAGTTAAACATGTGAAAAATTCTGAGACAAAAATTTAACAGCTGTGCATCATGGGTTTATTATATTCATTTTTGTCATTTGAGACTGTGAAAATTCAATGCCATGTCAATAAATCGTATATAGCACCTGTCATTTTTGAGATTTAAGGCTTTTTTAACCCAAAGGTTTTTTGTTTGTTTTCAGTCTAATGTAAAGAAAAATTATTCTCTTTTTTAGTCACACTTTAAAAAATAAGTATTGTATTTTAAATCTTCAAGCAAATTGATAAAGCCTGTTTTAAAGTTGCTTATTCCTGCACTACACTACAAATGTCCAATATATCAGCACTTTAAAGGGATCAAACTACAGTTTTATCAATACTGCATATGTGTTCTAAAGGTTTTTACAGAGAGAAATGTTCATACAGGATTTGTCTGATTATTTGTGAAAAATTATTTTTCTTTTTAACTATATTTGTGTTGTTTGTTTTCTATGAAATTTTTTAAATAATAGAGTGTCAAAATAAGAATCCCCTCTATAAAAAGCATAGACTCTAATCCAATGTTCATATTTTTGTGCTGGAAATACATGCAAATTAGCACATATTTAATAACACATGAAGTACGAATTTGCTTATTTATATATATAACAATTTAGAAAACTTGTAATACTTTTTTTTTCAATTCTTAACACAATAAATCAAAAGGCAAGTCAAAAAATGTTTTTTTTTTAGTCCCTTTTTTACCTGCAGTTGCCCTTAGGCCTAAATTGCAACATGGGGTGTTCATGACATCTAGAGGCTCAACAGCAGTACTACAATCTAACATGTTAAAGTATAAGTGTTATTTTTACAGATTGGTGGTTTAAAACCCTGACACTGTTAACACTTTATTTTACAGTTCGGTTTTAAATGTGCACTTTTAATAGTAATTACTTAAACTAATGCAATAACTAAGTAGAATAATAACTAGGTACTCTCCCTTGTACATTTTTAGGTAAGCACAGTGTAAACACACATTATGTACTGTACTGTAAAAGAAAAGTGTAACCCTACTACTGGTTGTATATATATATTTATATATATATATCAGTAAGCAGGTGGGTTTTAGCAGTTATAGAACAAATTTAAATTTGCATTCATTCATTTGGTTACATTTATTTTGTCAAATTACATGTTTTTACAATTCTCTCTTTAATTTCAGCATACCCTTTGAAATAGGGGTTTGTTGGCATTAAGGGTTGCATAAAGAACTTTTAATAGCACAAAAGTTTATTTATAGTGGGAAAAGTCGCTTTAGATTATTTAAATGTTCTTCACAATAAGATAACTGTCACACTTAAGAGGTTTTTCTGGAACCCTAAATGATTCTTCGATGACATTACAAAATAAAAGCTATTTGGAGCCTTTTTTTATGAATGTAGGGTTACACTTTATTTTAAGGTGACATAGTTACAGAGTAAATACTCATTTATCTACTGAGTAATGTTAATTAGACCCAATAGGTGTAACCATAGACTATAAAAAAGGTTGTGACACAGGTCATTTGTAACACTTCCAATCTCTATGGACTAGTTACAAAACAGCTGATTAAATTTACACATGCTCATATAAGTTCACATTCCACAAACAAAAAGACTGGAAAAATTATATTAGAGCTAAGAAACAAATATGTTTTACTTAAATTATTTTTGGAATATCAATGTCTGATTTGTAGTTAAAGCTATCAAAGTTAAAGTATATGTCAATTGTGTGTCTGTGTTAATATTTGAATACATGTTGTTGGAGTTAATGTTTTAGCTGTAAGGTGAGCAAATTCAGAACTTTTGGTTGGTAACATCAGTGAAACTTTACCACCAACCCCAAGCAGATTTAAAACTGTGTTTATATCACTTAATTTCGTTATTCCTACAGGTTTTAAAAAATAGAAAGGCCTCAAAGCCAGATAAGTTGTGTTTAGTGTTTGATCTGTCCTCTGTGAGCTCATGAAGCCTGCACACACAAATACTGTAAAATTGTTGAAGCTTATGTGCATTTTATTCCGCTTTGTGAAACCGAGACACACACCGATTATACTGAAAACTCAGTGTTGAAAAAAATATAGCTTATTTTATACTGTTTGAATACAGGGGAAATCATAATGTTACATCTTACCCCAATGTGGTGAATTGTAACATTTCCTCCTCCTGTTTGAAACTAAACGGTGAAATTTTCTGTGAAGATCGTATTAATGTTATTTAATAGCTGACACTAGTTTCAGTAGATTTTGTAATTCACTGGCTTAAAAAGATCTAAAAGATATAGAGAGAACTGTAAAAAAAAAAAAATTATTGTCCGGTCTCCCCTATCTACTATATAGTTGGGGTTATGTTTGGGGTTAGTTACATCTTATTATGCGTAATTTATCATAATTACTATAGTAAGTGTATGGGACATGTAACTACATCAGTTAAAGTGTTAACAAATATAGTCCTATACAACAACACTGTAAAGATAAAGTAATGTGGTTTCTGCACTACAGTGTCACCTAGAGGATTTTAAAATACTATTATCAAACAGCCTTTGTTAATGCCCTTTATACACTTTTTCTTATTCTTAGGATTCTTACCATTAAAAATATATATCTATTTTTTATTTTAGGTTTGCCTCATGAGAAGACAAGTTTAGGATCTCAATCGAAACACAATATTTTATCACATTCATCGCAAAGTTGATGCTTATTTTACACTGTTGTCATTCTCTGCACATATTGGCAAGTTTTGGAATGCTGGCCTGCACTTCTGAATGACTTTGTTACTTCCCAGACCAGCTTAAACCCTCTTTGGCTCAGACCAGGGTGCGTTTCTGTGTGAAGTAACTCAAGCTTAACTATGATGCATTATTGGAGAAACCAAGTAGCTAGTGAAGGGTTGTTTCCTGGTACTGGTACTGACTAGTGTCATACACCTGTGATTAGAAAGAAATCAGAATGGTGATTAGATCAGCATTTTGATTAGAACTGTTGTTACTGGTGGCATAGAGGTGGTGCTCTGAAAACTTCATTCATTCATTCATTTATTCATTTTCCTTCGGCTTAGTCCCTTTATTTTTCAGCGGTCGCCACAGTAGAATGAACCGCCAACTTATCCAGCATATGTTTTAGACAGCGGATGCCCTTTTAGCCATAACCCAGTACTGAGAAACACCCATAACACACTCAATCACATACATACACTATGGCCAATTTTAGCTTACCCAATTCACCTATACCACATCTTAGGGCTTATGGGAGAAACTGAAGCACATGGAGGAAACCCACGTGAACACGGGGAGAACATGCAAACTCCACACAGAAATACCAACTGACCCAGCTGAGGCTTGAACCAACGACCTTCTTGCTGTGAGTAGACAGTGCTAAGCACTGAGCTAACTTCAAATGTCGCACTGTGATAACTTAAGTTAATTGAAACATTTGATAGGTTACTGCTGTAAATATTGAAAAAGTCACCTGTATACGGACCGCTATTTTTGTTATCTTTTTTTTTTTTGTTCCCTGAGGTCACTTCATGGTTCCACCACTTGGTTTTATACTCATAATATATTGAAAGTACAACTGATTGTATAAAGTGATGTAAATCCTACTGCATGTTAGCTTAGTATTTTGCCCAAGTGCTGATCTATAAATGAGATGCTTCTATAACCACAGGCTGAGAGCTGTAGTTCAAGCACCCCCTTGCATGGGAGTAAAGAGCATGATTACAACAGTACATGCAAATGTGACACAACAACCCATTTTTATTGTAAATACAAATAAGCTACTCTCTTAGAAACCTCTCGGCACAACCTGTCAATATAAAGTACCTTTGCATGTGTGTCCTGAAATGTCAGTAGATCAGAGTCATTTATTCCACTCAGAATATTTTCCTTTGAAACTTTTCTTTGTGTATAACTTTTTCATTTTATGAATCTCACAAACTTTTAGAGCAAAAGTAGACTTGAATCATTCATAAAGTGTATTTGTATAAAGGAAACTAACACATTGAAAAAAATGAAATTAGTCAATAAATAAAATGTCAATTTTAATTTCATTTGGCTGCCAGTAACACTTTTGGGAGCAAAGAGCAAGCCACTGAACGGGTAAGGCAAATATTCCACCTCAGCCTTGACAGCTTCACAGTATAACCTAAATATGGTCTCCTTTAGAACATTGCTAACCTGTTATGTCCAATATCATATGCACTTACACACTGGGCCAAAGTATAGTGTATAAACAAGTATAATAATAAAAAGGTTCCTTTTTGGGTTCGGAACAACATGGGTGTCTTTTATTTTAGATTTTATTTTATTTTAGCATAATCTTTAAATTCTCTGTACTGGCTTGATGTTTCATAGCAAGTATGTAAAAAATCAGCCTTTCCACGTATTTGGCCAGTAGGGGGCCTAAGAGACTAAATAACTAGGCAATCACCTGATCTGGTAGAATCCACTAAAAATAGGAAACAAGTTGTTACAAATGACAAAATTAAATCGATATAAAGGATATATATTTTACCAGTAATTGACGCATAAATGTTTTAACTGTGGTGGCTGTTTTAAAATGCTTTTTTTTCACTTATTCGAAACTGCCGCAAACAGAGTGGTTCCGTAGCCAAGTGTGTTTTACTATCCGAATGCTTTGCCCAACTCGGGCACTTATCCTGTAGTTTAACTTTAAAAGGCTGCGCTCCAGCGAAGCCCATTAGATTTTTACATTTACTCTTCAAAAGTCTGGGTATCAGCGGTGAAAAATTAACAAGGGTAGTCCGGATTCAATTTCATTCCGAGCCGTCTCACTCTGTGATCTAGGGCACATCAAACTCCAGTTCAGCTATCAAAACATCATTTGACTTGCATATGATTAATTATTTAGTGCGCCTGTTTTACGTCATCTCCCGGCGGTGGGCATGAGACACTACCCAGCAAACAAAATTGTTTTTAATAGACGTCTATTAGACATCTAGAAGTAGACAACTTGGCTAAAACAAGGCTAAACTTGGGCTGACAGTGAAAATGTAATATCTAAGAATAACACAAAACTAGACTACTCGTCAAATAGACAGACTTTATATGTGTAGTCATTTATTTCTGTTTATTTGATGACTAGATTTGGCCTATTATAAGACGTCTGTTATATTTTCACTGACAGCACAATTTTAGTCTTGTTTTAGCCAAGACCACTATGTTTAGACGCCTATTAGACATCTTTTAAAAACCAAAAAATGTTTGCTGGGTAATCAAAGCTAAAGCACGTTGGACATCCTAAAACAACAACAAAAACATTTAAAGATATATAATTTTAGAGCAACCTGAAACTGAACTTTATATTATGCAACTTTGCATGCAATAATCTATTAAATGTAGCGTTGTGTGCTTTTCCATCACAGGGACGCTTCAAACATTTCTCCACAAGATGGCGTAACACGCATACGAGATCAATGAACATACGAGAAGCGCTTCACTAGAACTCAACTGGTATTGGACCTGGTTTGTGCACTGCTTGTACACCTTATAGTAGTTATCTATTATACTGTTTTAAGCTGAGGTGAAACACATATGTTATACTAATAATGTATATATGTCATATATGATTCAGACAACGGTTAAGAAGCCTATAGGCTATGCGGCACTCAAGTTTTAATTAATAAAAACACAAGATGTGCATTTATATAAGATTATTATTCTAGCATCTATTACATCCAGTACAAATAAACATTTTATAAAACACCCAATAATATGCAAATGTATTGAAAGCTACTGAATAAACGACAAATAAGTGCTTGCTTTCTTTGAATGCTTGTTTTCCCTATTTTCATTTATGTTTTAGCTCTTACTGTAAATGGGTCCTGTCTCTTACGTTCTACCTCCCTATCTTTGTTTTACGGAAATGAAAAATGAGTATAAACTATTTGTATTTTATGCTCTGGCGCATGACTGTGGGTACATCTTAATGATGTGCAACCAAGACACCAGCAGCTAACATGACATCTGTTTAAACGCTTTCATGCTAATACACTCCTCTCGAATGGCGTCTTTGTTAGTGCGTCAAAGATTATTTACAGAATGAGTCAATTGCTAAATGGTTTCATGATTGTTGAGCGGAATCGCCGTAGGAGGCGGTTAGGACTATTGGAGGCTGTGAGGTCGAGCTCTGGCGCGCAGCGGGGCTCCAGTAGGAGCGGCGCTAATTGAGGAGGCAGAGTCGAGGCGGGCCAGTAGAGCACGGGAGCGCGAAGAGCTGGGGCAGGGCACGGTTCTTGTAGCTTAGCGTATTGTTTAGGGGTATAAAAGTTCAAAATCTCCCACTTTATATTCCTCGTTAATTCTCTCAAAAATAGATATTGGTCATTGTTTTCTGATGGTCTCAGCTAAATAGCTACTTAGTCAATATTCATCAACTTATTTTTATTATTGTGGATTTATATATTTTTTTATTCGTTAGCTACATACCGATTTTGTCTTCGTGTGCATATATTTGAATTGCATATCTTCATCAAAACATACCTGACCACTGTTTAAAGTTAAAATGCGTTGAAATAGTTGGTTAGTTGTTACTATTATGGGCTAATTCATGTTTTGATTATGTGCAATAGCAATGGTAGTATAGGGCAGGGTAGCCTATACATTATTAAGGCATGAACTTTTGGTAATTTAACATTTTGCACAAAAACACACGAGTTCCCAATGAAATATTTATTTTTTGTTTGCTTTGTCATATGACCTATATTTTGAGCTTTAAGTATTTAAATATGAGCTGTAATGTGCACACATGCTCGGTTAAGATCCAATCGCCAGTAAGAGTCTTCTCGTTTAGCACCCACTCATAGCCTGTGAATGTTTCGGCAGAGACTTCTGCAACCTTACAAGGTGTGGTGGTAGAACAAAACCTGAAAATTTCTAGTTTTTCCACAGTTCATAGGATCTCATCCGAATTAACCTTCAAACGAGCTTTTACACTCTGATCTTACTGCTGATCCTGTATCATAGCCTCTTGTGACCTCTAAATTACTCTGTAATAGAATTACAGTTTTTAATCCTGCTTGCCAGAACGCCTCATCACAGGCTGCTGGGTCGGGAACAACACTCACGGTACTCCTTCAAAAACGAATGGAATTACAGATTTATGAATTGTTGTGCATTAGTCGACTTTTAAAACTGAAAGTAATTGGTAATTCGTCTTCTATGTCTATCATAAAATTACGTGCCTGTCTCTCCAAAGCCAAGTATTTTTTCTAAGTCAAGTAGCTTTAGTTATTGCTATTATTACAGTTTTCAAACCCCGGCGGGAAATGGAAAACACGAGTAGGCAACCAAAATAAATAATACAGAATTGATCCAAGCACTCAACAATAGGCCAAGTAAAATAGAATAATGAATGGAGTGATGTAACATTACCTTTGAGATATGAAAAGTTATAATAATTAATCATTTAAAACATGTCAGTCCTTTAGGAGCATCTAACGGATGGAAATTACCGTCAACTGTAGTTATCACAATAGACTTGACTTGAAACTACATAATAGGCCCACTTTTGGGACTTCAATTGTTACACCAAAATGGGATAACACAAACCAAATATATATATATATATTTAAATATGCAAATTAAATGTGTATAAATATCCATGAATCACGAAAGGCATGACTTAGTTTTGATTATTCCAAATACATGGTTGATTGTTGTTAGGTTATTATCAGTTCCGACTGTTGTCCTTTATACACGCTTACACTAATGCACTGCCTGCCAATGTCGCGATATGCAAGCTACTACACATAGCGGATTCTTGCTCCGCGTACCTTACTCTGTGCTTATTTGTGAAAAGGGGTCTGTTTCGGGAGGGAAAAGGCCCAGTCTTTCCAAGAGGGGTTGCACTGACAGGCTATACCGAGGCGCACGCTTTCAATCCGGGTCAGAGGGAACTGACGCTCATTGAGAACTGCATGAATACACACGAATAGAAAAGTTGTGTTCAGTTAACCGATGAAATCAGAGAAAAAAACAGGGCTGTACAATCTTTTCTTATTGCCGTCTGCGGTTCGATTGCATTCGTTTGTATCTGTGCAAGTAAGGTTATGGGAACAGGACAAAAAATGTATTCTGCCTTTTTGACACCCTCGCCAGTGACAATACACACAGTTTTAGGGTCTGGACGAAAATGTTAAGTATTGTTGCTTGAGTTGTCATGTATACTTAGTCTAGTATTTTCACATTGCAAAGCCACACCTGAATAACCATATTTTCAAATAATTGATTTATTAGACAAACGTTTTATATTTTAGGTTTATATTTCTTTGCAACTTTACGAAAAGCACGTCTGTAGCCAAAGACATGGGGCGACATTTAAAGACAAGTTAACGTAAAACTATTTATGTTTAACGATCTTATAACATAGTTAAAAGTCGATATAAATAAGCAAAACTCGTAAGTAATTTTCCTCCGTTTTATCTAATGACACTATAGATATTATACCGTTGAAACAAATCTGCTTAGTGATAAGACATAGTTTTTTTTTCTTTCTTAACATGCTTAGATGATTTTGACCAACAAATGAATGTAGTCTGAAAGAACACAATAAAAAGGGTCTGCTGTAAGTGATTGAGACCTCCATTTGCCCATGAGTCTGTTCGTTGCAAATGAACTTGGGAATAAAAGCAGTCTCTCGCAAAAACTACTAATACATAAAAAGCTTCTTAGAGAATTTGTGTGACCAAGTAGCATTAGTATCAATGAACATTTCCTTATGGTCGCGCAAATGACTTGAGAGTATGTACATGACATAGCCTAGATAATGCACCTTTAATAATTATGAACATGAGTGAAAAGATAAACGCTGCCTTATTATTGCTGGTTGTAGGAGCTACAATTGCTGTTAATCTGCCCTAAAATGATGAACTGGAGAAGGAAAGTGTTAAATCAGTTTACTGTGGCGGTTTAAAACAGCTTAAACTTAATTATTAACTCCTGTTCAGTAAAAGTTTGTCAATTTTGACTTGCAATAATGTTACAAACTTGTGTATAGGATAACTTTAGCCATTAGTGTAATACATTGCATTTTACATTAAATGGTTTATGTTTGTTAAAGCGCGATGTAAATATTCTGGAGCAAACTTCTGAAGTTCTGAATTAAGTGCTTTTACGGTTTGTTTGTGCATGCGAATTAGTTATACTCGCACACAGGGAGCTTTCTCCTTGCCTAGCTCAATTTTGAATGAATAGCCGTTTCGTTGACTACAATGGGACACTGGGCCAGGGGAGGAGTTCCCCATGACTATAGTCAATTTAATGGCGCCTTCACTTAATTTTTGCGTTGTGCACATTTTCACCAATTATGTCGTTTGTTTTGAAGATGTTTCTGTAATGTGTATATGGAAGAATTCTGTTGAACGTTACATGAGTGATAAACTTATTTCATGCAGTCCGATAAGATAGTCTGAATGTTGTTGTAGAAAATGACACACAAAAATACAGTTTTATAACAAAATTGAATACTGTATTTTCAGTTTAGAAACGTATACATTAACAGAAACACGCAAGAAAGTAGTATTGAATTATAAGCGCTGGACTGGAAACATGAAGTATAGACTTGGTCAGTCGATGATGATATCCAATATTTTCTTTTGCATTAATCTCGACTGATAATTCATAGTCACTAGCGTTCTTTTCATGGCATAAAACAGAAAAACAAAACGCCTAGAGCACTTAATAGTTACGTTTTGACGAATAGTTTATGTAGGGACACCAAGCCAAGAAAAGTGAACAGGGATAGAAAAGAGAATGGGTATAGCAATATTATTTACAGACGTATTTCTACACATATATTACAGACATGGGAGAATGATCGCATTATTTAAGATATACATAATTCAATATAAAATCTCGAAATAAAAATAAAAATCTGATACAGTCATAACGATTCAGTTCCACATTTGACCAGTACCCCACACAGGCAGTGACAGAAGTGTAGTAAAAAGGTGCTTACGACTCAAATGATTGTCTGATGAACATAAAAGAAAAAAGGATTGCATCCTGGCTGCTCGTCGTCACTCGGACTAAAACAGAAAAAAGGCGTTGGACACCGCTTTCTGGTAATTCCCTCTTCACGGTGGTCCTGGTAGACAAATAAACGTGGGGCATTTCCCCATATACAAAAATGAGAGAAAAAAAATATATTTAGATATATATATATATATCATGCAAGTGGTGGGGTGGGGGAAAGGTGTGGGGTCCATTGAAAGCGCTTGAAAAAAGACGTGCTTTTATGCTTTTCTTTTTATAATAGTAATATCAATTGGTCCTTTTTCATCTTCCCCGATAATTAATAAAGTTTTTTCAGGTCCATTCTCCTTTATATATTTCTCTGTTTGCGTATCATACGTCGCATTCCGAGTCACTTGATGTTACTGAAAGAATTGACGTTCCCGTGTCAACTCGCTCTGTCATACTCGAGACACTGGTTGTTGGACTAGCCGCAGTTGATGGCGACTCCGCCGAACTGCGTGGGGTGCAGCCGGATTCTGAAAGGGACCGCATGCCATTCTGCCCTATTGCTTGATGCTGGAGCCTATAGCAGAAAAATGAGAGAATGGTTTGTTATTAACATTTTTAAGTCTTAGGCCATTTTTTCTCCACTTGAATGCACCTTCATTTTACGCAGTTAATATGTTTTTAAAGAGCTTTTTTTTTTAAATAGACACGAAATATCTAATATAAAGAAAACGTTCAATTTGCTTATTTAAAACTACTTAGGGAAAGCTACAGCTACATTTTTGTAGAGCGGTTATACACAATGCACGGTCGCTACAAGAATTAGTCTATACCAAAATAATAACATGTTTATAGTCTGTCGTCGAAATTTGATTGACTTCCTATGATATTTGTAACTTGCAATGATACAAATAAGTATTGTTCCGATTTGTATGTTTACATGTTCAAATCAGCTGACGTCAGTTAAAGATTACTGTCTTGGTATGTTATACATGAACAAATGTCTCATAGTTCATTTATTTTATTTGGCGATGTGTAATTATCCAGTCAAGCGCTTTTTGTAGATATGTGCATTAACTGATATAAATCGGTTCCATGGTTAAATGTGCTTTTTCGTTCCCAAGATACACAGTAATATATATGTTTTTTACCATTGGAAGGAAAAAGTATTAGACTAAATGTAAAATCCCATTATGAATGAAAAGATTACAGATGTAACAGTCATATAAAGTTATAGTGTTTTGCAAAATGCACAACAAACAATATTATTTACAATTATTACTTATTTATCAGAGTAGGTTATGTTTACGTATATTTAAAACTATTTTGTAACAAATCTGTTGTAATGAATGTTTGTGATAAACTACTCGTTATAATTACTTTGTTACAATATTAGAAATATAATTTTATTCTTAAATACATTTTAAAACAGAGAAATGCTATAAATTGCAGTTTTTTATTTCTACAACTAGGAGTTATCCACGTCTATTCTTTTGTATTATTCAAAATTGTAATATTAATGTACACCCAATGCTTTGTAAATTAAAACGGAGTAGGCTACTTCACATGCCCAAGACTATAAAAGGCTATTTTTTAACTGATGGGCATATCTATGTTGAGATGCATAACCACGTTTGATTATGTGTTATTTAAGTTATGTAAAATTTAATCAGAGGAAAACCTTTTTGTTACCTTATATTTACAGTTTAATGAAAACGATGAAATAGTTGTATCTTGCTTTAAAGTTTGTTTGAGACTTTCTAAACATTTTAGCCTACACAACTAAAAAGACGTCGTTTTCGCTCTCTCATTGGTTGTAGTCTTTATAATCTATTTGATTCTGTTTTAACTACATTCCGTCCTGCGTTGTGTTTGCATATTTCCCAACAAATCATTAATGAGTATACATTTAATATCACTGTTTAAGCGCACTATTTCTGTAAAACCGTATCAATACATAACATGACTGACCTGTTTTTTGCTGCCGCTGCCCTGTCTCGTTGTCTCCTGTTTTTAAACCAATTTCCGACCTGTGTAGGAGTGAGTCCAGTGGCTTGAGCCAGTTCCCTTTTCTTGCTGGGGTTTGGGTAGGGGTCCTGAAGGTACCACTCCCGTAACAGACTCCGCGTTCGCTCCTTGAAACAATGCGTCTTCTGCTCACCGTCCCAGATGGTTCTAGGCAGGGGAAACTTCTTTCGCACCCTGTACTTATCAACCGGTCCTAGGGGACGCCCGCGTAGTTTCTCGGCCTCCTGATAGTGAGCCTCTAGCCACATCGCTTGTAGTTTACCATGCGAGTCCTTGGTAAACTTGTGGTTCTCCAAAATGTGGTAGAGATCGCGAAAATTGCCAGTGTGAAAGGCGACAACAGCCCGGGCGCGTAGGATGGATTCATGCTTGTTGATCGCCTCGCAAGCACCCGGTGCCACTGGAAGCGACCAAAGGAAGCGACCCAGCCGCTCGATGTCCCCGGTCTCCTCCAGCGTCTCGCAGACGCTCGCCACTTGCTCTGGAGAGAAGTTTAGGGTCGGTAGCTGAAACATTGACAAGTCTTCGGGAGACCTGGTGCTGGGCGCACTGCTCGCCAAGAGCAAAGGGCGATCAGCAAAGTTTGGCAGGAAGAAATGAGAGGGATAAAGCTCTAAAGGCGATCTGAAAACCATGGAAATGACCTGAGAGAGAGTGAAATTTGCGAAGGAAAAAAAGAACGACGAATTCAGATTGAATGATTCAATAGCTATCGCCTAATGACACCAGCCTCATAATATCTCCCACTAAATCCACCGTGAGTGTAGCATTGAAATATTTTGTTTCGCTTTTCTATTGGTCTTCTTGGTGTCGTTGTAGGGTTGTCATGGCAGCCCTGCCAATCACTGTCAAGCGTGCCAATCATTAGCCAGTACGTAGAGGCTTTCACCACTTCGGCTGCACGCACGGGGGGTTATCAGGAACTCCAATCTCAACAGCTCCCTCCCTCCCTTGACTCGTGTGAAGTCGAAGCAGAGTCTCGCCTATTTGTTGAATGGAATGAGCAATTAGTGGGTGGAATATTATTGTGATCTTAACGAGGCTCGTTAAAGTTAAGAAGATATGTAGGGAGAGAAGGCAGGGGTGGGGTCTCGGGATGACTGTCACGGACACGGGAATTTAAATGAAGCGCTAAAACGGAATCTACTGTAGGTGCACAGAAAGGCTATTTCATTCTTTAGCGCCACTAGAGAAGATAGGCTACGATTTTATGCCGGGTCGCTTATTTCATAAATACAGCAGCCGTAATACACGTTTGAATTTCGTATTTAAAAGGATGCGCGTATTTGTTCGTATTTGTTGTGGCAAGCTCCCGGAACGTTTTGCATTACGAACGCGTCTCGACGATGTGACTGACCGCTATTCTCACAGTGACAACCGTCGCGCATCCCTGTGGCTGCGCTGATGTTTTTCTATGCTCAGACCAAACCACTGGCGCGTTGCCCATACTTGTTTATGAAAGCACGTGATCATTGATTCGCATTTAATGTTTATTTCTTGTTAGCATAGTTATACAAAATCAATTTACGCACTCCTTTAAAAATCGTTAAAATTTGAAAGACTTCTTACAACAATGAAGGACATAATCTATGTCACGAGGTTCGGCTTGCAGGGGCGTGCTGGAATGGGCTTCGTGGTTTGTATCAAAGAGTTTGTGCTGAATTATATTTAAATAGTGCTTAGTTGCTGTTAATCTTGTGCGCGTTCACTCGATCAAGAACATATTGTGAGAACAATACGAGGCGAGATACATTTATTCTAACGCTTTATAATTTTTATAATTTTATGCATTTTCATAATTGCTCAATGGTTAATATCTTACATTTCTCTTTCAGATCTTGACTTCAAATATGTACTTAGGAATTAGTCTGATTATTTAAAAATATTTTTTATGAACTCACATTCCTGTTCTAGTTACACTGTCATATATTTACACATGCACTGCAAGCTCGTGTGTGTGTGTGTGTGTGTGTGTGTGTGTGTGTGTGTGTGTGTGTGTGTGTGTGTGTGTGTGTGTGTGTGTGTGTGTGTCAGAAACAGGGGCGGGGAAGAGATCTTAATAGAAGTATTGGGTCACGTTGTGTCTCCAGGATCAAATCTGTTTGTTCTTCTGTCACAGGAAACTTAAGTGCAGTAATTCTAAGTGGCACTTGAAGTGGTCCCTTTGGAAAGCTTTTTGGACTGGAAATAACCTATTACTTCATCGTTGGCCATATTTAAAAAATTAACAAGTTGGTCAAGCTATTTTAAATTTACCTTGCTATAGCATATATTGAGGAACTTGGTGTTAAAAGTGTGGGATTTTTTGGTTTTGTTTGCATGGCACAGTTTAAATATATTTTGCAAAAAAGTTCTCGCAAATGGTGTAAAGTTTGTTAAATCACTTTGTTTAACATAACCTTTGTTTTCTTTAAGCAAGTAATTAGCATCCCCAAATAAGTTCATTCACCTGGTTTAATCGTCTGTTTATCCCCTAGCTTTCACTGCTCTGTTCTATGCCAAAATCAGCGGGGAGCGAGGTCCTCAATACCGCTGAACGTTTAGCTCCGTCTTTGTTTATTTACTGACAAAGACTTAGCAATAAGAAAGTAATAGCCAGTGGATTATCTCGCAGTTCATCATATAGAATATGTATGATTGTTTTCGTTAAAAAAATGTATTTCTAAATGACATGGCATTAGAGGATTTAAAGTTAACACGTAATTTCGGCTATCATTTGTTCTGAGGGAGCCATATAGCCGAAATAAGGCTATACGTGTTGACACAGCATGCCAGAGATCACTAAGAAAAATATGAGGCGTATGAGAAGGTAAGTAAACCATTTCTTAGCTCTCGATTCAAAGTTGCTCTCACTTCTTATCACATTAAAACGTGTCCTCCCATCCTCTCTCCAAATGTTGGCAACTACGCGGTTAACATGCACGAGTAATTTTGTGCATTGTGTGGTGAGTCGGGGACTTGCAAGTGTATGAGAAGGAAAGGGCACGGGACAATGCGTTCTCTCGTTAAAGATTTTATTTAATTTTAAACGCGTTTTCTGTTTTTATACATCCACTTAGGTCATTACACATCGCCAAACAGGAAATCGATCTTCAGGTGACGGCGAAAGACAGTTCTATCAAGAGACTTCTTCTCCGGAGCGAAGCGATGGTTTGAGTCTTTTTTCCTTTTTTTCTTAAGCTAACTTTGTGGTTTTCGAAACTTTGTTGTTCCATCGATTCTGATCCATTGTTTACTCCTTTTGCCCTTTCATTGCATTTTTATTCGTTTGTTTTCTTTCAGCGTTTTTCTTGCTTTCATTTATTTATAAATTAGAGATTAGCTACTGATGTTTTCTACTGCGATCAAAAAAAACATTTCCGTCTGAAATGGCTTGATTGAAATATGTCCATGAGCTCTGTGCTGCTTCAGGTGTGTAGCCTACGTCTTTGCATCCTATAAGTTGGAAGCATATTATTTTAAAATAGCTATTTTTTCAGAAAGACTCACCAGAGAGTTGGTCAAGTTCTTAAGAGTATTTAGGGCTTTCGTAAAAGACACCAAGTAGATCATAATGCGATGGTGGTAGGTAAATCAGTAAGCATCGTTCAGAAGCGCTCAGAGTCATGCATATTCCCAGTTTATCTGTTTAAAAGTTGTCATCCTCTGCCGGGACGTTGCTCTCCACTTCGTGAATCACGCGAGACAAGTGCAGCTTGCAGCGTTGTGGGGCCATCGTAATGGGGCGCAAATGCCCCTTTCTACTCGCTCCGCTTAGGGTCTTAACCTCTGCTGTATTTTGAATCCGCTTGTCTTGTTAAATGTAGGTATCACAATGGAGGCGTTTTATTACTTCTGGCTATATGATGTCACACATAGGTAGTAGCCAAGATACCATTCTTGGAATATTTAAAGAAATGTTTAGAGTGACAAGTTTTAGATATGTGTTATTTGTTAAAAAAATGATATTTGTAACTATTTCTGCGGATCATCGAACCCTCTTGTGAAATTCTTCATAACCTACTAAATTTAGTATTGTTTTTGTTTTATGTTTTTATGTAGGGGAATTGTTCAATTAATTAATTGAACAATTGAATTCAATTAATGTTCTTATTATTTGCATTAGCTATACAACATTATATAGCTAATGCAATAGTTAACATATATATATATAT
>CAIGQZ010032400.1:376260-424929 GCA_903798205.1 Danio tinwini
TTTTTTTGTGTGGTCTCATTAAGTGGGCATCCTGCTAGGTCTGGGGAGTTATACGGGAGCTGTCCAATCACTGCATTTGCACGGCTTGTTAGCGACATTTAATGAGGGTTCTCTGCGAACCAAGTGAATGGCGCTTCAATGTTAGATTTACCTTGTGTCAACTCGTTACTTCTAATGAAGCCATTGGAGGTTTCGCTAGTGAATGGAGCCGGACGCCTGGAACTGCAGGCCCTCTTTCTTCCGGTTTCTCTTAGTGCTTTGGCTTGGACCAAATCCATACTGTGTGGTGTGGGTGGTGATGACGTGCACTGTGTTTTGGGGTCGGAGGGAGTAGCAGAGATATTCTTATAAAGAGAGATACGTTGTATCTATTCTCTTTAATTGATTATGCTGATTTCAGGACCTCATTCAGGATCAACGTCACACCCGTAACCTGTGAGAGATAAACTAATTCTTCTAGCCCCCTCCTCGCGATAAATGTAGCCTTCAACCTCAGGCATTGCTACTACTGCACACAGCGTACTTCTTTAGTATACATATCACAATCTACAGATTTTTCCACTGTTTTGTCATTTAGAGAATTTTGTACGATGCTTTTAATCTGGTTCCAGATGTTTCTGTGTAGCTCCAAACAGTTTGTTTAATAGTATAATAGTGATTATTAGAGATAGACGCCTTAGATTTGTGTGTATTCTAGAAAATGTAAAAAAAAAACAGTGGAATACATAGTAAAACAATATATGGAGTCTGCCGATGTGAGGCTTTAAAACCTCACATAGGCAAAAAATTGTATTAATATTATTTTACGAAACTGATACATTTATGACATTGATATAATAAAAATGATTAAACTGTAGATTTAACAAAAACTTCAACACGATCATAAGCCAAAGGGACTGCATAGCTTTTCTGGCTCTTTTAGATTAGTATAAGAACTGATGTGTGATTTCCTCGATTTAACAAATTAACTGTTTAAAACGCGAGGAGCTTAAGAGATGTAGCATATCCGTAGATTTAATGTTTTTTCATAAAATTTAGAATAGGTATTTTGTATTAGGCTGAATTAGATTTTCGTACATCGTCTTTTAATCTGGGTAGAGTTTTGTTTTATCTTGCATTTCGTGCAATATATTGGTAATATATTAGTTGTTTTGTCACAGTTAATCAGATGCAAAATGACAAGATATAACAATTGAGGATGTCATAACGACCCGGGGCAAGCCGACAATAATTCATAAACGCTGCCAATATGTCACGTTGCATTCACGAAGAATTTTGTGGTAGAGCTTTTAAATTGTCAGAACGTGAAACGCTGGTCTGCGCCTATACGACACCCAATCTGGAGCAAATCGTCAACGTGGGCAAATTATTAGCGCCTCAGTTGAGCTACTGCTGAAAGAGCAGACCCATTCATGATTTTTTTGTCTCTTCATCCACTCTCCTTTAGTCATTCATGCTATAAAATGATTAAATTTAGAGATGTTGTAAAATTGAGACTCAATCGGATGTATTTGGGATCGGATATATTTCACTTTGAATTATTCATCCTTGTTCTTTTAAGTAATTACATAATTTAATTTATAATTAAGATCATTATTTACATGCGATTGATTTGTGGATTAGGGCACGCGTTTCTGCTTTCCACCCTCCGAAATATTATCACTGTTATATGGATTTGCATCGACACGTCCAAAGTGCAGAGATAAAAAAAAATAGTTTGTGGGAAAACAGCAAAGAACAAAAGTCCCAATTATTGAGATATATATTGTTGAAATGGAAATAAACTGGCATGAACTTTAAAATAAGAATGTCTGTAATGTAGCAATAAATTACATAAAATGATTAAATACAGCTATAAACGTCACTTATTAATCGTGCTTAATTGTTCAAATGCTTTTCTTCAAACAATTAATTAGGTTATATTTTTTATTAAGCACATAGATACTTTTCTAAAGTAAAGTTCGTGAGAAAGCAAAGTACAAAATGCCTTTTCCTGCTCTGCCTAAACTGCCATGTTTAGCATAAGCCTTTTCCTCGTCCTTCATTTGACAGAGAGTCAAGTGACTGAAAAATTACACGACTGAAACCAGCATATTTAAATGGGACAAGCCCTGCTATTGTAGCTTGACGTGTTTTGTTCCTGTTATCGAGAATGACAGTGATTGTTGCTGGAGATTCATAAATAATAATTGCATTTTGTTTTGTCCACATCGGGTATTTTTTATTAATGTATTTATTTGAACTTAAGTCACAGTTGAACGTGTAGTTTATGTATTGGTATTTTATTTACATGTATGTTTAATTACTGGCATAACATATAGCTATTCCCATGTTTTGTCATTTTATTTTTTTTAAAACTGTTGGTTAAACAATAAATCTAAAAAACATTGGCCTATAGTGTGCCTGCGTGACCTGTGGTGACCCACAAAAGCTCTCATTTGCAAAGGTTACCAGGAAGTTTTTTGGTAAATATGTTTGTCGTATTTAAAACTCTGCTTATCTCTGATATCAACTTACAGTAATTCCAACTCTTTTTCTCTGGGGAAAAAAGGTCAAACAAGTCATCACACAATAAAGACGCAGCCCACAGATTAACCACGAAAAAAAAACAATGCAAAATATGTATTACTGATAAGTCATGATATAAATGCTGCGATGCCCTAAAATAATGTTTCAGTTTCGTATAATTTTAGCAGATTATACACGAACACCTTATCAGAAGTTTAAAACAAAAAGGTGAACTCTGCTGTCTTTGTAGGCCTACTGTATATGATTACTTGAAATTAACTTGGCACTAACTGAACATGTAGCACCCAGAACTTGTTATTCATGGGTGAAAAGCATCTGTCGAATAGCATTTCTGTCTAAAGAAGAGCTTGACCACAGAGATCAATAGAGGACGTCTGGATTGCTACATGAGATGAAATGCGCTACATCGCTGTGACAGGTACAAGGCGCTACTTTGAGGAGACGCGCGAAACCTCAACAGGTAGATAGGCGTATCCAACGAAAATCTGAAGTGCAAACATCAAGCGACAAAGGATAGTTTTTACGTTACAATGTACTAATTGGAACATGTTGTTTATTATTTTAATTGTGATCCGATTTATGAAGGCTACTCCAAAATATTGTAAAAATAAATTTGATCAACAAAATGTGCAGTTCAGGATGTTACAAACAAAATAGGTTTTGGTCTGCTCCTTACCAAAAAATATTTTAATGGAATTGAAAAAGAGGAAGCAATTGCTAGTCTAATAGTTTATTTTTTTTTTCAATTAGCATTTTTAAAACAAATGCTTAACAACATGATTAAATTATTTGTCATTAAACTGTTTCTTATCTAGAACCTTTGTTTTGTAAAATAAAATATTTTTTTTAGAAAAGTTGAAAATTGTAAACTGTAACTTATTATTGTAGTGTAAATGGTTCATGATGTTTTAAATTTAAGCTTGTGACAAAGCTTCACTGTATTCAGTGTCTGTGTTTTCAATCCAATATAAATCCAAAGTGTAATGTTTCCTTGTTTAGATGGCATCCACTTTCCGAGTAGATCAACATTAACAGGGATGCTAAGTAAAACTCATTGTCAAATGCAATCATAGCCAACGATTTTACTGAAACGTTAATTTATAGGGTCTGTTTAAATACTTGATCAAAATATATGTCATATAAACGCATATACATTTTTTATTAGATCACTTAACTAAAGTATTATCAGAAACTCAAGCAGATGTCAAAACGTCTTAAAAATGTTTATGAGTGAATAACATTTGCCCAGTGAGCCCAGTGCGCGACGCATTATCCCATGCCCAAATGAAAAATTAATGACTGACAGCTGTAACCTGTAGCCTAGTCTGCCCTTGATCTTTCAATGGTGTAATGCTTATCATTCGCCGATATGATTATAGAAATACATTTAAATAATTATCTACTTTTTTCTGTTTCATGAGTACTAGGGTTGATAGTGCCAAAATAAAAAATAGCTTAGGTTATATGTAGTGTGATTCTAGTTTAGGCCTCATTTCAAGGGTTTCCAGACTGTGTGCTGTGACCGAAACAAATATGCGCTCGCGCATTTAGACAAGGTGAATTTAAAGTCAAAATGTCGCGCAGAGGTAATGGGAAGTTATTGGGAGGTTGTCCTACCATATTGTCCTGCAGGTCTGTGGTTCATGGCGGGGTTAAAGAAACTGTTGATATCTTTGTTTGCTCTCTCCGCCAAATCCCCTTCCTTCCTAAAAGAGGATGTGTCCTGCCCAGGAGCGCTGCGCTCACCGGCTCGCACCCCTGTTTGTTTTTATAGGTTTACAACATTGACCAAAACAGGAACACAAATAATATTGCGACGTCATAAACTGCACGGTATGGTCTTGTCTTTGTGAAAGCAAACACCCGTCCTAAAACTAAACTTAATTCTTTGTCTTTGGCTATTTTTGTCCCCAATAATCCAACGAGTCCTTGTATCCCATCCAGGTTTGCCTATTTCCGATTAACTTTGCGAAAAAAATACATGTCTCCTCAGCAGTATTTAAACCAATAACTCTTTAAATAAAAGAAGTCTAACTGTTTAAAAGGTGGATTGGTTTGTTGATAATTTAACAAAAAATATAAATAGCAATAAATACTTTAATATGAATTTGTTGTATTTATATTTTTCTATCTATATATTTAGTATTCTTGTTGTTGTTGCTGCTGTTATACACAAAATAACCTAAAAATGAAGACATGTTGGCTATAGTAATAGGTTTTAGTGAAGTTTAGAAAAGTATTATTTAACAAATCGATCAATCACTAAGAAAGCTAATCCAGGTTGCAATTACTTTTTATGGTATATATTTATAAAACAGACTTCGAAGTTCATAATGGAGTACATTTCACGATCTTTGGAATCACTGATAGGCTATTATTAGTTGCACATACTCAATTTATCACTCAGTAATAACATTCGATATTGCACTAAGTTGCTATATCTTGTCTTTGAATACTATAGTTCATATTACCGAGATGCTTGGAGTATTTGACCTATCAGAACAATAACATTGTTTGTCAGCCTGTCACTACTCGGATGACTGAGCTGCTAGCTGTGTGAGAGTGTGAGAGTGTATGAGATAAAGAGACAGAAGGGGAGTGAAAATATTTTATGTCCTCTGTATTCCAAAACATGTCTTGAGGCTCTTAGCATTTTTAGTTTTTTTCTGTTTGTGTTTGCATGTGTTTATATTGCCTCCATTAGCCTCATTAGATCTGTTTAGCTGCAGAGCACACACTAACAAACTGAACATCATTAGAGCTCACACCTCTCCTATCTTTCTATCTTCATCTCAGTTGTTTAGTATCAGGTGCATGATGTAACGTAACACAACACTTTTGTACTGTCGTTTTATTTTTATAATTGTTTTGCCACTTATGCAAATCTACATTTTTTTTTAAGAATGTTATGTTTTTATTATTATGATTATATTGATATTCATATTTTATTAGTTCATGTTACAATGATCAAAACTATGGGGATCATCGTTTCTAAATGGTCAAATGACATATTCTGATATTACAGAAGAAATAAAGAATAGAGTTATTTTAAATTGCATTGTTAATCATCATTCTTGCATCGTTGCATTGTTCTTATCACAAGTTCGATGAGTTTCCGACTCCAGCAAACATTAGCAAAGTTCACTGCAAATTTGCGTGGTTTAATGTTTCTTTTAAAATGGCATATCGACTTTAACTTGAGCAAAATAAACAAGATAACATGCAAAATAACTGTCATTCCGTACATAAACAAGCTGCATTCTACAAGTTTTGGTTTGTTTAGGCATTTAAAACGCAGTTTCCAAGAGTGCGCATGCTCTGTTATTACGGCAGAACCCAATCAGAGTAATGGTGCAACAATGTACAACGGGAATCTGGAAAATATAATATAACGGAGAACAAAGACAGCAAATGAATGTAGCTTATATGCTATAATCGTACACCATTTTGATCTAACATTTTTTAAGTTACAACCCCACTACCTGCGTGACGTCACTAACACGTTTAAAGTGGTTCGATCGATGTATAGCCTATTACTAAAGTTATAGTTTTGTGCTATTATGCATCGTCATTTGATCGTTAACTGAACACTGACCTAGCCCATGTAGTTGAGGTATAATTAATCTGAACTAATTAATACTTTTCACATTATTTTACCCGTAAGATAACAGATATTTCTGACCCAAATATAGTGATTTATTACCATGCAACCAACAAACAGTTCTGTGACCAGTGCCTGAGCTGTAAATAAAAGAGGCTGGAACATGCTCCGTGATTCCACTAGACAAATGTGAACAATAACAAAATGTAGTGCTGTGTAATCCTGTATCTAAAGTATAAATCCTAAATGAAATTCCATAAAAGGATTAGTAGAGTGTCACAGAGGAGCTGTTAAGAGTACCAAAGGTAATTTGTAACCTTAGCAACTACTGGAAATGGGGATTATCACAGCCATGTGGGCTGCCTTTGTGGATTGGGCCAGAGTGAGGTTGCCCAGGATACAACAGGATTCCTAAATAATCATAAAGCGTCACACTATTTATAAATTATAATGTATTTAGAGGAATTTATATTATACTGGCAAATCATTGATATTAAATCAGCCTCTTCTGTCATTTTATTCTAATATAGTGTTTATACATGAAGAATTCATCCATAATTCATGATTAAGTCGATAAGCATTTTGTATTAATTTACCTATTACATTTTGTGTTTCATGCTAGTGACGACCTTTTGCTGCCACCTTTAAAAGATGAACTGACACTGAATGACATCTTGTGTTGCTGAACATTCGTAAAAACCAAAGCTAATCTATGATTTGATTAACTGGATTGAACTGGGTTTTCCCAAGCTTTTGTCCAAAGCTTCAGTTCAAAGCAAGAAACTCACAGTCTAACACTTAATCACGGCAGCATTATCCAGCAAGTTTAACCACTTTCTTGTTGGGACTTCTCAAATGTCTTATTGCTTAATCATGTGGAAGTGACAACAGCCAAACCCTCTCTCTCTCTGTTCTCTCACTCTCTCTGTCATTCTATTTTCATTTCTTTGTAAGTTTGGGGAAGCTATTAAAGCAACAGTAAAAGGCTTCACAAATGACATTTGCTGACATTCAAGGAAGTGCATTTATCAGCCAAGTACAGTTCACCTTGGTGAATGAAATCCATTTGTGCCAGTGTCTGCCTGGTGGCCTCTCTTTCTCTCGTTTGCTCTTCCTTTCTCTCTCTCTTTCTCTCTCTAAATTGATGCCCAGCGAATGGGGAAATGGCAAGGTGGCGCACGGTGCGGCAGCTGCTCTCAAATGTCACGCTGGAAAATCTTTAATGGGCTAAGTGTAGCCTTTCCGGCCCCAACTTGTCAGGTAATCAGAAATCTCTGTGACTCCTCTCCCTCCTCTCTCCTCTTCCAACATTTCCAAGCTCCCCAGGGCCACATCCCAACATTAATTACACGTTATTCTGTTCGGAACTCCATTGCTGTGAAACAGATAGACTGCTTTTAAAAGCCAAGACACTTGAGCAAAAATCTTCTCAGCCTGTTTATACTTTTTTTATCTACAGAGATGTGCTTATGTTCAACGCCTGTTTCAAAGTCGTACGCTATCATTCTGAAGAACCTCAAAGCAATGGTCAAACAGAAATAAGTGGACTGTATTTTATGTTTTTGTAAACTGACATACTGCCGTAATGCCAACACTGTGCTCATTAAAGGTTATGCTTGTTAATACAATTATTGAGGATTTCTGTTCTGATTACAAATTCAATTGTAGTTTGCCTGTCTTTATATGTGTACCATGTCATGATTTGATCTGTTTTGTGACTCGTGATTATTTAACTGTTAAATAAATAAGGTTGTACAATACATACTGTACAATAAACAAGGTTATTTCCTGCATTAAAGTTGTTGATCATGATCTGTATATGACAAAAAAATGATTATCAAATACAAAAAAGAGAATGCTACAAAAATGTTGTGTTTTGGTCAAATTTGTTTACATTTTGAGCATGACTGTGTGACATTCAGTGTGGAATAAAGGAGTAAAGTATTAATGTATTATTTTGAAAACATTTGAGTAAACTCTTAAAAAAATAAAGGTTCTTTATAAGCATCAGTGGTTCCATAATGAATTTAACAAACATTTTTTTTAAATGTGAATAAATGGTGGTTTGGATTTTTTAAATATTGTTTACATTAAAAACAAATTGTTCTTGTTAAACTGTTCACTGAAAAGCTATTTAAGGAAGTATTGCATCATCCGCTTAAGTATGACAACATGCAAAGCGCTTTCCGGGTCCAAGCGCCATATCAAACTGTATGGGGAGACTCAACAAATGGTAATAATAAACCTTTATAAAGTGATACTATACTTTATAAAGTATATTTTCGAAAACAGGAACGCAATCTATGCCTAATACCCGATGACCAGAAAGTGATTCGTTTTTTATAAATTGTTAAAATATCGGTGTCTTAAATGCAGCAAGTCCAGAGACTTTTGTGTACATCATGATTTTATATAAAATTCACTTTAATGTGTGATATGGTCACAAATGAATATTTTCTCAATTCAAATGAGTAGCAGCTTGGACCCGGAAACCGTATTTAATACATCACTGATACGTCACGACTTAACAAGTAGATAGGCATCAGTGGTAAAAGGTTGTTTAGATTTTTAAAATATTGTTCACACTTAGAAACAAATTGTTCTTGCTGAAACTGTTCACTGAAAAGCTATTTAAGGAAGAATTGCATCATCCGCTTGTTAAGTGTGACGCGGCTTCCGGGTCCAAACGCTCTATCAAACTGTATAGGGATACTCATTAAATGGTAATAATAAATCTTTACAAAGCGATGTAATGCTTTTGAAAATCACAATCGCTCTATATATATATATATATATATATATATATATATATATATATATATATAGCCTATTATCCGAAGGCCACAAAATGATTTTTTTTTTAGTCCAGAGACTTTTTTGTGATTAAAATCACTTTTTACATGATTTTATATAAAATTCACCTTAATGTGTGATAAGACTAAAAAGTGGTCATAAAAGAATATTTTCTCAATTTAAATGAGTACTGCCTGGACCCGCAAACAGTATTTCATACGTCACTGATATGTCACAACTTAACAAGCACATAGGCATCAGTGGTTCTATAAAGAACATTTAACAAACAACCTTTGAAAAAATTTGAAAAAAAATCATGTAAATAATGTGAATAAATGTGAATAAAAGGTTGTTTACATTTTTTAAATATTGTTTACACTAAGAAACATTGTTCTTTTAAAACTGTTCACTGAAAAGCTATTTAAGAAACAACTGCATCATAGCAAAAACTATTTTAGAACCTTTATTTTTAGGAGAGACTATACATTATAGAAGGGTGTCTCACTGTCTTTTCTTATAGTGTCACAAAAAAATTGTCAGAACTGGTCATAAACATAGCCTGTTAGCATGATATTAGAATGTAAGCGTTATATGATATTCAAATATGACCGTTATATAAAGGCAATTCATTTTCAAAACAATTTCTCTGAAAAATACATTTACTTCTAAATTTCAATTGCGAATTCAGCTTTGCTTTTAGCTAATGAATTCTTATGTTTACTGTAACACTCTGCTGTATAACTGCAATTGTCTTGAATTGACTCTCAGTTGAAGATCAGAACATGTAATCATGAGGACATACCTAAAATGCATCGGCTTCTGACACAGCTGTCCTTTTGTGTCAGTAATCTTTCCACAGAAGTAACTCTATTTCCTACCCATTCAGGTACAAGATGGCTGATTAATCTTCTCCTATGGCCTTCTGGGTGAAGGTCCGGGAGTTGTGACTCTTATTCTCAACCTCAAGGTGGTGCTGATGGGGAGAAAGGTGGTACTGTAGTGCGAGCACTGTAAATATGCACATAAGAGGAGTGAGTGTATGACTCCCCAGCAGGCATTTCTTTGTTTATAAAAGATGTCTAATAGATGTCTAAACATAGTTGTCTTAGCAAAAACAAGGCTAATTTTGAGCTGTCAGTAAAAATCTAATAGACGTCTATAGGAATAGGCTAAAACTAGTCATCAAATAAACAAAAAATGAATGACTACACATATTAAGTCTGTCTACTCTGTCTATTTGATGACTAGTCTAGTTTTGGGCTATTCTTAGATGTCTATTAGATTTTCTTAGAAGTTTGGCCTTGTTTTAGCCAAGCTGTCTACGTTTGGATATCTATTAGACGTCTATTAAACACAAAATAGTTTTACTGAGTTATGGCTTTGACGCACATATAAAGTATTGATGGAGAGATTTTTTTATTGTGATTCAGTGTTGAAGATGCACAGCACAACATAACAAACATGTGAAGAGGTTATTGTAAGTGTCGCAAGAGTTTAGTAACAAACACACACACAAACGACACAACTGCTGTCACAGAGGGACTGGATGGGCTATTTGGATATCTGCAAGCTACTCTCAATAGTGCATGTCCACACATCTCTACTTGTAGCCTGTCTGAAAAGTGCTTTTCCGTGTTGAAAAAAAAAAGTTTTTCCCTTTCAATAAACTCCCTTGACGCTGAGCTACTGCTGACAGAGCACTGTGTCTGGAAATCTCTCTCCGTTATGATATCATGCCATGAAAATAAACTGCCACGGAGTCACAGGCTTATCAGCGCACACCTCTAAATAAACCATGTACTGGGACAAAGCACGATCTACATTACAGCACAGTGCAATCGTGCATTAACTCTGTGCTACTTTTAAATGTTTTTTTAATCATAACTAATTAATTTAATACCATACAAAAGCACCAGGCCCGCAAAGAGGGTGAAGAACAGTGGCGAGATAAGATTTCTATGAAATAATTTTCACTAATAGTGTCAGTGACTGTAGCACTTCACTGCCATCAAGGCTGCCTTGCTTTAAATGAGAGGACATGTAGTAATCATTATTCTTTAATTTTACTTCAAGGAGCACATAATTAATTCCTCATCTTGAACTTGGAGGGAAAAGCAGAATTAATTTAGTGCCATGCAAGATAATGTGAAATCGCCTGCTATGGTCTGTTGATGCTGGGCTATTGCTGTCCTGCTGTTACAAAGCAGACGCTGCCACAGCAACATTATAGAATTTGAGTACTTTATAAAAGTGGGGTCAAAAATGTTGTTAATGCACTGGATGGGGCATGAAAAAAATGAAGAATTAAAAAATACTGACCAGGATGGATTAAACTATGCAGGGGGTTTTAAACTGGGGTCTAGAGGGACCTGTTTGGAGAAAAAGCAAACCAATATATATAATCAATACAAAAAACACATTTAAAATCTTACTATTATAATAATTAGAAATAAATGCAAACACTATGATTATAAAAAAAATCTAATAAATTATCCATATTTTGTTGTAAAAATTAAATAAAAAGACTAGATTACAATACACATTATAATACAAATTATATTGAAATTAAATAGTACAATTGATTAAAATAAGAAAATAACTTTGTAAATAAATAAATGCAGCGCTATTATGAGTAAAAGAAAAAAAAATCCAAATGATATATTTGAACCAGTTTATAATATTAATTTCCATATTATAAACTGGGTCTTTACACAAGAAACATTTTAGATGCCTTTTTTATTGTTATGGATTTTATTTTATAAAAATTTTTTTTTACTAAATCACTGACATTCAAAAAGGTGGTTATTCATATCTTCAAAAAGATAAAATACATACAGTTGAAGGCAAAATTATTAGCCTTCCTGTGATTTTTCTGTTTCTTTTTCAAACATTTCCCAAATGATGTTTAAGAGACCAAGGTGCCCAAACAATTTCATATGAAGGGCCAAAAACCAAATATCATTGAGAGATACACATACCAAACTAAACTACAAAACATAATTACATTTATAACACAGCAGAGTTCAATGCTGAATACAATAGTCTTAGCAGAATCTGCCTTTGCCTTGATTCACTCACCAAAGTCTTTGCATTATCCTTATATATCCGCATATCCCTCTGTCACATGTACATTTTAAACAAAATCTGATGAATTTACACCATTTAAATTGAAATACTTCATTTCAGGTAGCTTTTTTTGTAGCTTAACAATAAAATAAATGGTCACACTTTTTATTTTGATGGTCCGTTTGTTGAATTTAAGTTACATGGCATCTACATGCCAGCTAATTCAAATTAGATTATAAGTAGACTGTTAGGTTAGGGCTAGGGTTAGTGTAAGTTGACATGTACTTGTAAAGTTTTTTATAGTCAGTTAATTAATATTAAGCAGACAGTCTACTAAGGCCCCGTTTACACTAATACGTTTTAGTTTTAAAACGCATAAGTTTTGCTACGGTTATGCCATCCGTCCACACTACGCCGGAGTTTTCGAGCCCCGAAAACGGAGCGTTTTGGAAATGCTGGACAGGCCGTTTTCATTCTAAAACGCTGTTGCTCCGTCTCAGTGTAGATGGGGGAAAACGGAGACATTTGAAAAGGAGGCGGGGCTGCAGACATTCGCATATCTGATTGGGGCTTTTCCTCAATATTAAGTAGCCTTAGCACAGTTCAGTGACAGTCCTGCATCCTCTCCTTGTAAGTTCAGACTTCGCAAGTTTGATATGGAAAACAAACTCCCGAGTGTGTACATGGTACTTTAAAAAGTCATTCACATCACCCTGGCTATGCTGTTTCACTTTCTTAACAATAAAATGAAAACATGACATAAGGAACTGTCTATTTTTATTTTGATATTAGCAACTTAACAGACATCAAAAAATGTTGAGGCGTCGTGTAGCTGCATAACATAAGCATCATCTTCATGCATATTTATAACAAAACGGAGCCTATAACATTACTGTCTCCTTTCATTTTTTATTGAAAATACGAAACATACCCTCTCTTTCATTGAATATCAGTTTTAATAAATAATAAAGGCCATTATAAAAGTATAACACACTATAAGTTTATACAATAGAGAAAATAAAGGCAAGCAATCAGTCAGATGTGGTGTCCGCTGTTACATTAATTAGGATATTAACCTAGCTTATCTGCGCTCAACCAAAACACGTTACCTGAGAACAAGTAATAGATTCAACAGACCAAAGACAGGGAATATGTCGTTAGATATAGACAACAAGATGAATTAAACATCCTGTTTAACAAATATAGTGAGATTAGATCCAGTGGGAGATCCGTGATAAACAGTCCGACGTGCACAGCTCTCATATGGGTATGTGCTCAATGCACGCTGCAGCGCATGCCAGAGAGAGTGTGTGTGTGTGTGATCACGTGATGTGCGTCTTCACCGTTTTAGTGTAGATTGAGAGCTGTTCAGAAACGCTGAGTGTGGACGCGGATCATTTTCATTCTAAAACGCTGTTTTAAAACTAAAAAGTACTAGTGTAAACGGGGCCTAATACTCAAATGGACCATAAAAACAAAGTGTTACCAAATAAACAAATAAAAGATTACATTAAATTTAAAATTACAATCTCTAAACCCTTCTTAAATGGGATGGCTGGCCAAATCAAAGGTTACCATAGGCCAACTTTGGGCCACGGGCCCTAGTTTGGGCATCTCTGTTCTAGAGAAAGTCTTGTTTATTTTATTTCGGCTAGAATAAAAGCAGTTTTATTATTTTTTAAAAACCATTTTAAGGTCAATATTATTAGCACCCTTAAGCAATATTTGCTTTTGATTGTTGACAGAACAAACCACTGCTATACAAAAATGTGCCTACAAAAAATGAGTGACAAAAAGTCAAGATAACAAATATGTTTAGGTTGCTTTAACGTATGTTAAGTTAATCAGTTAAACAAAAATTTTAAAGTTATACAAAGTCTTAATATTTTTAGCTAAGTTTGATTATGATTAAGTTTTAAGATGACTAGAAAAATTAGATTCAACAAAAAAAAATTACAGTGTAATAATCCTAACTTGCCAAATAACCTAATTAACCTAGTTAAGCCTTTAAATGTCACTTTAAGCTAGTATCTTGAAAAATATCTAGTAAAATATAACGTACTGTCATCATGGCAAAGATAAAATAAATCAGTTATAAGTGATTAGTTATTAAAAATGTGTTGAAAAAATCTTGTTTTTGTTAACCAGAAATTGGGGGAAAAATATAGAGAGGGGCTAATAATTCAGAAGGGCTAATAATTTTGACTTCAACTGTATATATATATCTTCCATTTACATTAAAAAGGCATGTAAACCTTTTCAATGTAAATGTAAGATAAATAATGTTGACCTTTCTAAAATACAAAAAAATGAAAATAAAATTACAGAGAGGGTCAGAAGGAAGTACATCAGAATGTCCCGTACTGTGATATCCCATCTTTCTCACGCACAACTGATAGGCTGTAGTTAAATTATAGTGTAGAGTTGGTGACATAAGAATAAATGCTGTCAGTTGTAATACAACACCGAGATCAAAGGTTTAGCAGGCTAACAGTCAGTACAAATCTTCATTATTGTCTTAAATGATGATGACGAAGATGCAGGTGTTAAAAAAACATTAACGCCATTGTCTCCGCCTGATTCTGCCAGATTTTGTTACAAAGTAGATAACTGGAGAATCCCTCATGACAACAGCTTACTGACCCCGACAATGTTAAGTATGCAAATGACATGTTAAGTATGAACATTTGAAAATATTCGTGTATGACACAGAAGAACGCTTAGTGCTTAATCTGACTTGGAATGTGAGGTGTTAGAAACAACAACACACACTTACGTTCCCAGGGAATATTACCAGCACAGTTTCCTGCGAGAGCTGTCAATCTGAATTGAAAACCAAGTCTGAACAGGGTTGTGTGATGTGTTTGCAAAAGCTGATCTGAGCCTGCGCACAAGTTAAAGCTCCAAGTGTGTGAGGGTTTCACTAATATTTTGACACACACAGGTGCCTTGAATTGAAGAAATTAGAGAAGCCTTGTGTTTGTGCGTGTGCACCCAGAATAAGAAACCGACGTGCCTGGGCAAAGGAATTGGGTGTTCTGCTTTTAGCATCTCTTAAGGCACAAAGGCCAAGGATTGAGTTTCATCTGTCTCCAGTTTACACAGGCACTAATGAGCAGGCATGAAATTGACCGCGATTAACTTCTAAGCACACAGCCTGTTGGAGCGAGGCCTCGGGCCCTGCCTGGAGGCTGACCGCCATTGTACTTCACCACGGAGAGGCATCTGTAATATGAATGATAATCTGACAGCTTGACACTTTCGCTAGGATCAACGAGAAGGTTGAAGAATCACTTTTAAAGCCCTCTGTAACACGATCAACGCTTCTATCGGCATATAACCAGCACATAACATCATTGCTATCATTTTCTCCACTAATGATGGTTATGCGGGCGAGCGCGCATTGATGCCCGTGGGCCGATTGTGTAAATGAAACAGAAAATGTACAAATTACATTGTCAATTCACATTTAAACAGGTAATGCCGCCCATTCATTGCACCGGCTTGCGTCTCTCTAGTTATCTGTGACAGAATGACACGTCGACGGTCTGCTAGAGGAAAAACACAGCGACAGGCAGCAGCAGTGCCTCGAGTAGGCTACACCAGAGAAGAGACACGCTACGACATGAAAAATTCATCGTGCCTGCCTGCTAAATCACTGGGCTGTTTTAATTTACGCAGGAAAGAGGCCGTGTCGAAGGCCAGTTGCTGTTCTAATTAAACCGATACAACTCTCAGAATTGGCGCGCTCGTCTCTGCGGCGGCTGTCATCGCCCGCCTCGCGCATCTTCAGACTATTTGAAAATCAATTATCTCAACAAACCAGCTGTAAGGACTGCGTGCCAGCCACTTATTCCTGAAGTGAATAACTTATTTGAAATTCATTACGCCGCAGAAGGGACGGAAGTCAGGGGGTATTTATTTATTTATTTACATTATTCATCGGCGTTCTTAAACAATACACAATCTCATTCTCATGGTCTCTTAACCTCCATGACTATTACATGATTTCACCCAGCTCACCTCCGTCATCGCCTCTGTCTGCAGTAACCTCGCTGGCTCTTTTCATTTATTTATTTATTACATGCAAATCAAAGCACTCTTGGAGGTGCTCTCCCGTTTTGCATAAATATTGATGGGTGTTTGTTTGTGCCGGGCGGAGGGCGCTAAAGATAGAGGGGGGTGCGCTGCTCAAAACATTATCTTTGCACCGTCAGATTGACCTAGCGTAAGAACCCGCTGCACATTTTGATGACATCCTTTTTTGTCACCTCTTTTGCAGGGTAGATGACAAGCCAGGGATGAGCTTCAAACCACGACGTGTATATGTGTATGTATGTAACAGGCCTGTGGAGTGTTTGTGTGTCAAGGACGTTAGCGGGGTGGACAGCTGATGGACACCAGCGTGGAGGAGATGTGATAGTGAGTTGATGCAATGTCACTCGTGCTCAGATCTAACCTGAGCTCTCCCTCCCTCCATCTCTCTCTTTCCCAGTCCGTCCCGTGCCTCAGTTCCTCCCTCCACAACTGCTTTCTCCCTATCACACTCTGTTCCACACCCCCCTGCTGTATCTCTGTCTCCCCTAGCCTTGCTTTCCTTAAACCCTTCACACAGGATCAGGTCGCAGGCGTGAAGGGGGGGGTGTAGGGTGGAGAGAAAGAGAGAGAGAGCGCTTTATCAGCAAGTCTGCTTGATGGGTTTGTCAGCCGTGAGTCAAGCAGGGTCAGCCTGGTGACAGGAGGTGTCACTTCCCTGCATCACCGCCTTTTGTGCCACCAGCTGCAGTCTTGAGCACGCTTTTCACAGAACTGACTAGAGCTGTGCGCACATGTGTGTGTGTGTGCAGCGTGTGATCGAGATACTACTGCTTTTTCCATTTATTCCTCTGCCAGTGAAGTGAGGCTCTGCTGTAAGGGTGGCGTGCATAGAAAGAGCAGATTCTTGTTCTTCATTGAGACTGAAGAAGGTTATGGTGCCACATGACCTAAGCCTGCACATGCATTTGTAGAATCTATTTGTTGTGTATATTGATCCAAGACACTAGATCCTATGCGCTAATTCAGTCTGCAATGTGCAGGCGATGGCAGCAAGCCTTTTCTGAAAATGCTGTATATTTGACAGAATGTTTTCAGTTTTCTTTTCAATTTGTCAGTTTTGTTGTTTTTCATTATTTAAAAAATCTGATGTATTTACGGTAAAACACATAAATGGCATTTACTGTAAAAATATTTATGGCGGCAACAATTATAGTATTATGAAATGAGCCTGAATTCCCAGATTTTTTAAATTAACAATGTTAAAATGCAAACCTAATGAATTACAAACCTATTAAATACTATTACATTTTCCCAGCCTGGAAACTTAAATATTTTACGGTTTGACAGTTTAGTGGCTAATTTGCACAAATTTGTACGAGTTCAGTCATACAAAAATGGATGATTTTAAAAAGGAGGAGTGGCACCCAAACCCACTCCTAAACCCATTGGGGGATAAGCAAATTGTACTAAATGGTATGAATGAGCTTGCACGAAATCATACGAATTATGCCTCATTCACACTAGCAGCGACTTCGCTCTGGGTAGCAACCCGCTGCAAATGCAAGTCTCTTGAGCGTGAGCTCTACTGGTGCTCCTATTGACTGTCGCTCAAGAAAGTCACTCTTCATTTGCATAAAGTTAAAGGATTCTCAGCTTTATCGCGTTGCTTGACATGCCCACCTGGTCACCAATGGCCGATGTTGCTCCCGTAAACTGAGGTCGCCGGGAGTCGATTGCTCTCCGATGAAATGAATGGTCGCTTGTTGCTTTGCCACTGCAAGTCGCTCGAGTGTGAATGAGGTTTTCGCCACTAAATCAAAAAGTTGGTTTGGGTTGGTTTCATACTCTTGTAGTCGATGAACAGGTGATGAAAGGGTCATATGTAAGGCCAGACAGAATCTGCGGACATTTTTTGCCATTTTTGCAGAGAATTTTGGTCAAAATCTGCGGATTTCTGCGAAATTATCATAACTAAACTCTTAATATGTGAAATAAAAAATAATAACTTTTTAACTTTTATTTAATATTTAAAATGCAAATACAATTAGATTCACTTTATTTGGTTTATCAAGTTTATTCACTTTATCAAGTTTCTCATAAATACTAAAAGACAGAAAATATTACGTTACAAACTGCATTGTACATAAATCAGATGAACATTTTCATATTAGTCAATAATATTACTGTAATTAATTTAAAAACGGAATAAATTTAGATTTACACACATTTACTCAAGTAAATAAACAGAATTAATGATGAGCTAAAAATCTGTGGAAATCTGTGGAATTCTGTGGAAAATATGCAGAATTCTGCGTGCGCAGATTCCGTGTGGGCCTATGATGTGTAAAAACTCATCACAAACATCTTTCCCACAAGCTGAGAATATATACTAATACTTACAGTAGGTGGCCAGTGATATTATAACTACTAAAGACCACCATGTTAGCTCTCGTCACTAACAGATTAACTTACCAACATTAAATGTCACATAATACCCTACAGGACATAACTACTAAGAAGAAACGTTTCAACAAACATTAAATGATTGTCACACAAGTGTCTCTGGGAATTCTTGGAATGTCAATTTATGATTTCTTAATGTATTTAGTAAAGAAAACTTAATGTTTACCAATTAACAATTAAAATCATAACATTTTTACAGTCTTTGATTATTAAAACCAGTAATTATTATTATATATATTTTTTGTTTTTGTTCAAAGTTTTGTAGTTTTTTTTTCTAGTTTTACTATTTAAGGGCTGCCAAAATTGTAATAAGCAGTAATCGGCCAAGTTTAACTTAGATTTGATTTTGATGCTTCAAATACTATTGTAATTTAATTACTTAATTTTCTTAGTTTGTTTAATATTTCACTTTACATTTTTTAAGTTTACAAACATTTCTTCATTTTCATTCATTCATTCATTTTCTTTTGGGCTTTGTCCCTTTATTAATCAAGGGTCGCCACAGCAGAATGAACCGCCAACTTATCCAGCATATGTTTTACACAGAGGATGCCCTTTCAGCTGCAACCCAGTATACCGGGAAACACCCATACACTCTCATTTACACATATACACTACAAACAATTTAGCTTACCTAATTCACCTATACCTCATATCTTTGGACTTGTGGGGAAACCCGGCGGAAACCAAACATGGGGAAAACATGCAAACTCCACACAGAAACGCCAACTGACCCAGCCGAGGCTCGAACCAGTGACTTTCTTGCTGTGAGGTGACAGCGCTACCCACTGTTCCATATTAATTTTGGTTTAAGGCTAGTACACAAAAAATTGCAGGTAATTTACTCGCACTCAGTTAATCTGAGATGATCAGGTGAGATTTTTCATGTTCCACAAAGTCACCCATGTTTGCATCAACATGTAGGAGAGGAAATGATTTATTTTGTATTTGCAGTTGAACTATCCCTTTGACAATGAGTGTGTTTGCATGCATGTTCTTAAGCCGATTATGCTTAATAAGCTGATATGTGTAATGTCATGTACATGCATTACCTGGATTTCTTTTATCAGTTAAAGGTCAAAAACCTCAGAAAATCTGATCGGAACAGATAGTTGTTACCCCAGTGTTGCATTGCATGAAAACCCCTTTATCTGCATTCAAGCAGTTGAATTATTTCTGCTTTTCTGACTGTGCATGTGAGGTACAGTGCTCAGCATATATAAGTACACCCCTCACAAATGGAAGCTATACAATATTATATTTGTGCATATACATTAGATTAGTCAGTACTGAGGCCAAATCTGGAGCTTATCTAACAAAATAAAATACGATAACAGTCCAAAAACTAGTACACCCAAATTTATATGTTAGACAAAAATATTAAATACAATTTTAAAGAGGAAAAATCAAGAGAAGCAAAAAAAATTGAAAAATGTTGTAGGTTGTCATTTGTTTTTGCAATATTTTGCTTGAATTTAATTGTATTATCTTTCAATTTCTAAATATGTTTTGTAACTAAAATATTATTTTAATAAATATATCTTTTTAATAAATCTGTTTTGTTTAAATGCATTAAAATACATTTCCTATATTCACTGAGAAATGGATACAAATATTCATTTTCAAAATGGGGTGTACTTAATTATGCTAAGCACTGTACATGTCACACAGAAGTAAGAGTAGAAAACATGGCTACCAATCATTATCCATGAATTCCGTCATGACTACCCACTCCCACCAGTCCTTACTGTAGACATACATCTATCTTGAACCGGCACTTCTAGACAGGGTGGTAATATTTTGTACACTCCAAAGCTTTCTTGTCTTACTAAAGCACAAAGTTGTTGTCGAGTCACGCAGCTAAAGCAGAATGATCAAAACATTAAAAAAGTGTAACGAATGATAACGTTCAACAGCACAGCTTTAGACAGATTTACCATAAACATTTTATGAACTACTGAAACTTGTGTTTGGGCTGTGATGTTGCTGCCGGTGAGAAATTTGGCTTGACTTACAATCCAATGTAAACCTGTTTTTCTGCATAACCGGTTTATTAATTTGCAGGAAAAAAAGTTTCTGAAATAATCAGATTTTTGGTAATTCTCTACTTGCTTTGTGCTAATAATCGCACTCGCTAGCACCAATGTAAGGCATGCTGTAAGAGTGTACAGGGTTGTCGATGCGGTGTCCATGGCGCATTCTCAGTACAGTAATGTAAGATTAAGTAAAGGTGTTCTCTCATTCAGCCTCAGGCTAGGGGCTCACAGGAAATCAAAAAGCAGAGCAGAACGAAAATGGGGTCAAATTGCCTTTCAGCCGCCGTAATCTTCAAATCGTTGGGAAATTACCTCAGGAGTGAGCGCTAGCAATTTGTTTCTATTCTGAGTAGTGGGATGAGAAGGCCACTTGAATTACTTAATTTCAGAATTTGACGAACACACAGACATGCTATGCACCACGTGTGCTCAGAAGCGCTGAAAGGGAGTTGTTTACATGCAAAAAGAGAATGGGAGCTGCAATCGATGGCCAGACCATTACAGGATATGCTTAAATGTGGCAGAAACGTTTTAGCAATTTAGCAGTGTCCAGATTCTGCAGAAGGAATTATTTGATCAATATCATTGCTGGCTAATAGACAAGAGTAAATTATATGATCAATGCCGCTGCCCTGTGTGGGCAGGACAGTGATATACCTTTGTACACAATTTGTCTTTGTGCATGCTTGTGCATGTATGTGGCCAGTAGTATTTTGTGATGTCTCTTTTTAAGTATATTGTAGCTTAAATATTCATTACAGTTAAATGGCATCATCATTCAGACAAAGTGCTGTGTAGAGCATGCTTTAGTGAATTTGTTCACTTGTATATTTTCCATTATTTCATTTCATATTCAGTGGCAGAGCTAAATTTTTATACATGGAGTGGCCACTGCTATTTCAGGGAATCCACACAAACACACTGCAGGCTATATGGTGGTTAAGATTCATGTAGAGAAAGAAAGAAAAACATTTTTTTCTAAAGAAAGCTTAAGAGATACTATGCAGTGTCTGTTACATTGTAGTACATGAACTGGCTAATTCAGACTACCCAATGTTAACTTGTGGAACACTCACAGCTAGCCCACTTCCCCATAACTATTAGCTAAACACTAAATTCTATACCTGGGACTGGCTGCATTTTCAGGTTAAGCTGAACTGAATCCGTTTTACTTTTTACTACAACTAGATCAGCATTCTACCACTACTTTCTTGTCTGCTTGACAGGCTGGAATGTTCCAATATCTGAAATATTGTTTTGGGTTTTTATTCTCTCTTCTTCATCTACACTGTAAAAAGAAAAAGTGCTTCAAATACCTTGTTGAGTACTCAAGGAACTTCAAAATGTATTTTAAGTGCCTCAAAGCTCTTTCTCTCAAAAGGGGGTTCCTTGAGGAACCACTGACAGTCTATGCAGTGCTTGCAGGACCCTTTTGCAGTACTTGGGATTCTTCAAGCACTTTTTGTCAATACTGAGGTTCTGGAGTCACTCTTTCCTTACACTAAGACCTCGGAGCACTTTGAAAGTTATTAGAGGAACTCAAATTCCAAAAAGTGTTAGAATTTGAGTTACTGTAAGATCTGTAAAGATATATAATGGTTCCTGGTGGATCTCTCTTCTAAAAGCTAGCACTTAAAGCAACCAGAGTTTTTGTGACATTAAATAGGACAATTGTAGAGACCAAAAATTAGATTAATGTTCATTTACCTAATATTTACTTGGTTATTTGTGCTTTTAGAATATGAAATTTGGTATGTTTGTTTCTCATTTTTGTGGCACTCACTGTGAATACATAAAAAAAATCATTGATTGGAGTCTAAATTTTAACTTGCTTGCAGTATGTTAAGCATTGTAAACATTCCATAGAAATAAAGATGAAATATGTGGTTTAAACGTGCATTAATAAAACGTTAAATAAATGACAAATTCATTATACAGCTTGTTAAAAAATATATTGTATTGCAGGCAAACAGAACCTACAGTTTGAAGGCAATGCAAGAATAAAGTTTCACATGATCAAATCCTCCAATTGAATAGTTGAACATGGACAATAGACTAAAATTATGAGACTATTATGAAAATTATGAATTATTAAAGTGTACTTACGCAATTTGTACATGTATTTTACCTAGTCGATTAGTTGTTTTTTTTAATTTCCTATTTGTTTCCCAAACTGTGAAACAACGGACTTGTTCAGTGTTGACACTCTCTGGATAAATGAAAGCCCAACATGTTTTCAATTCAATTTAGTTCAGTTTAGTTCAGTTCAGTTCAATTCAATTCAATTCAATTCAATATGTTTAAAAGGCAAAAAAAATATTTTGAAACAATGCACAAAAGTTTGTACACAAACCTGACACTGCTAAGTTCTTGCGTTAATTAGTTTGTTCATAAAGTGACACCACTAAACTCACCTGAACCGAACATTGTTTAACACACTAAAACAGAGATGGAACAACATCAACAACAAACTACTATTGATAACAGATGGTGACAACTTTAGACTATGCTTGAAAAAAACATGAAAATACAGTTTCAGTTTTCATTTGTTTTAACTGCTTTAGTTTGGCATTAAACACATTTTTTTTAGTTCTGGAGCATAATCTGGCAGCTTTCTGCACACAAGAAAACACCATATGAGACCAACAAACCAATGAGAATGCACTTCATTGAGGACTAGAGGTTAGTTTGGTATACTACTTTTCTGAGATACATGTGTGTGTAGCAGATTATGGAAAAGCAGGCAAGACATGTGTGAGAATTAATAAAATGCCCTAACCAAGTAATCTTTTGAAGCTGTTTGGACAGAACTGTGTGTAGGTATAGTGTGCCCACAGTCATATTGGGGTGATATAAAGACAATAAGCCTCTTTTTGAAATTTCCTGATGTTAAAATAGGATCCAAATCCCTCCCATTTTGATGCCCACCGAAACGTGACGTAGGACTGCGGTTTCCCCGCTGTGATCATCAATCATCATCAAATGTTATCAAAAATGAGTTTTACAAGATTAAAACCTTTTGAAACGGTTTATGTTTGTAATGAATTACAGCAATTTTACCATCTCTACTTCATCACCACAGCCGCATGTCAGTACAATTATAAAAGAAGACGTGTGTGTGTGTGTGTGTGTGTGTGTGTCTGTGTGCATGCGTGAACTTTGTAATGACATTGTGTGTGACTCATCGTTGCAGAAAGGCTTGAATTAACTCCACAACGAATACATCACATAATCATTGGTAAAATTCTTACTGTAGTATTTCTCACAAACGTTACGTGCGATCTGATAGCTTCATGTCTGTCACTGTGCTGTTTATCTGACAAAGCCGAGTTGGAGATTGAGGCACACACTCTGACAGGCACATGAGAACGGTGGGCGGGGAGAACCAGCATTAAAGGCAAAGGAAACAAAAACAGCTACAATGGGCTCAGAGCAGAAAATCCAATATCCTGAAAGGTATAATAAATAATCTGATGGGTGTTTTGAGCTGAAACTTTACAGACACATTCTGGAGACACAAAAGACTCATCCTAAATCTTGAAAAAGGGGTAAAATAGGTGCCCTTTAACTGACCATGAAGAACAGTAGAACCCAAATTCCTCCTGCCCACTTAAAAAAGCTCAGACTCTCCTACTCACTAAGCAGCAGAACACAATGCTAAACACGCCATTATCGATCGCTGGTTTGATGTTTTATACATTCAAAAAGTGTGTTTTCTTTGAGCAGGTCAAATTAAATGTTCAGTTCATATATCTGACTTTGTATTTACAGTTTTTCTCAGTGACTTTGGTGCATTTCTCACAACACTATTTACATTTGCACAACAGTTAATGCGTTTCTGAAAACAATTAGTACAAACTGCAAAACCTAGTGGATAACCTGCAAAAACGTGTCACTTGCTCAAAACGGAGAGCTCATTCCTCAAAAGCAAGTATTCATGTCAATGAAAGTGTCAGTGTCATCAAAATGAAAAGTCTTGACACCATTGTTTATAAACAAGATAGTCAAATGGCTTTGTCATGTTTTCATTATGACAGTTCACTCTGTACATTTTAAGCCAGATTTTGGTGACCTTCCTAAAAATGCTCAAGACAGCACTATATACTATTTGCACAGCCATTCGAAAACTACAATAAAGTTAGACATCACTGCATTTAGTGAGGTATCTGAGTACAAGACACTGAATGTGTATGTTTCACATTTTTACTGCAGATGCTCTTTACGATTCTAATTATATTGTATTTATTTACAACAAACATAAACTTCCTTTGGGTAGAGCTGTGCACAAATGTAAACAATATTGCAGTACATATTGGAACTGAACCCACAACATACACAGGTCTGTAAATCATTCATCAAATTGTTCAATTTAGAAGACATTTTCAGGAAAAAAAAAACATTTTTTAAATAAAATGAGCTTGACAGATTTTGACAACTAGTTTAACATTTTTGTATGTAATGACTCAAGTAATGAAATGAGGACTATTAGTTTTATATGGAATGACTAATCACCATCCACAAGTTTAGTTAATTTTGACTAACATGACATAAGCAAATGATAATGTTACAAACAGCAGGGAGTTGTATGAAAGCAATTGATGCATGTCCAAAAGCATTTGCAATTTGCTGGAAGGAATAAGAAACTGCTACTATGATGTGCACAAATGACTAATTGTTTTGAGAAACGTATTAACTGTTGTGCAAATGTAAATAGTGTTGTGAGAAATGCACCAAAGCCACTGAGAAAAACTGTAATGACAAAACTGTATACATCTTAAGTAAAATTGAGGATGCACTGCAATGTCAATGCATCATGATGTTAGGTTGAACCGAATCAATGACATGATAATCATAATTGAACTGAAATATGAGACCACTGTAGGTTAACATTCCTAATGAATGTGTTACCAAAATTCTTCAAAAGGAATTTTCAAAAGAAATACAGGATTTTCAGGAACACTGAAACTAAAAGGGCACACAGACATTGAAGTTTTATATTTAATCATCTAATCAAGTTGATATCAGAGAACAGTACAAAATAAAAAAGGGTAGCTCATGGTCCCTTTAATATTAACTACTATTTCATTATCTCATTGTCTCGGGTATGCAGAGCATTCACAGCTTATACCCCTGGCATAAACGATAAAGCCAAAGTATACTTTGGGCTTGTCTTACAAACTTAAGAAATGTTATGATTGCATGTTAACTTTCCTCTGATCTAGAATGATATGTTTACGTGTCTCGCCCGTGGTTAGATACGCAGGAGTATGTTTAGTGATCTGAGATGACATGTTATGGACCCAGAATTTGCCAAAACAACTCTGTCTGAAATGTGCATGAGGCACAGAGACATCACCCTCTCCGGCAATGAGTCCGTTTCGAGACAGAGGGAACGTCTCTTCATTAGATGATGTCATCATTTCTTTCTTCGTTTTTTTCGAGTTGAATTTATTTTTCACTTCTTATTGTTCACTTCTCATATTCATCACATGACAAAGCATGGTGTGCTTGCTAATGCTAAGCAAGTGAGACACGAGAGAGAGAGAGAGAGAGAGAGAGAGAGAGAGAGAGAGAGAGAGAGAGAGAGAGGTCGCAGGAGGGAGGGAGCGAGTGGGAGAGTGACACAAAGAGAGCTTGTCATACTTGCTTAAGGATGAAATATTAAGTGTGCAGCCAGGTTGTAATTTTCTCCTGCAAGTGCAGAAAGGGTGTGGGGGAGGAATCACACCATGACTTTGCCTTTCATTCTCCAAGCTGCATATTACTGTTTCAACAGCATTATTTTAATTACAGGTGCAATAAAAAGCAGAGCTGTTTAAAATCTGCTGTTCTACTTCTTATACACGGAATAATTAACTGATAAACTCGGTGCCACTGTCTAAACAAAAGACGTTAATACAAACTTTGATCAAATCTTTTAGGTTTAAAAAAAATATATATTTGCAATATGGGTTGTACTTTTGATCAATTTAATTGGCTGGGTTAATTTAATGATACATTTCTGCAATTTAAACAAACTGCTAATTATATTTGCAATGAACCTGCATTAATGTATTGTGTGCCGTGATTGGCATTGCTTAAAAAAAACTCAATGTCTGTCTATGTGTGTTTGTGTGCTATTCTACCTCTTTTGGCAAAAGTGTGTGTGTGGAAGTTTCCCCCTGATGTGATACAGATGGACAGGTGAGGATTTCATCTCGCTTTCAGTAGAAGTCAGGTCGCTGGCTCATCTCACTGTCTGTGTCTCTCTTCGGTGTCCTGGGAATAATAGACCCTTTCTGACCTCTTTTCATCATCCCTGAAACACACATACACATACATTTGTTTTCATGCTGGGGAATTTCTTCTTCTGTTTTTTATACTGACCTAAAAATATTTTATATCCCCATAAATAAGCACATTGCAGAAGCACATTAGTGTGTGCGCTCACACATATGAACCGATCAAAAGATGATGAAGACTTTATTATTAATGCATTTATGTATAAAGTGGTCCCTCATTAATCACAGGAGTTACGTTTTAAAAATAACCCGCAATAGGTGAAATCCTCAAAGTAGTCAGCTTTACTTTTTACAATTATTATAGATGTTTTCAGGCTGTAAAAGCCCTCACTACACTATTTTTGTCAGATAGGCATTAACATTTTTACACTTTTCTCTCTTGTTTAAACTTTGACCCAATCCCAATTCTACCCCTTAGCCTTTCCCCTTACTCCTACCCCTCGTTTTGCGTGTTCCTGTGAAGGGGTAGGGGTGTCCCAATTCTCTTTAGCTTGAAGGCGTAGGGCTAAGGGGAAAGACTAGATACCCCTTCAAATTAAGATTTTTGAGGACCACACTCGAAACCAAGTGGTAAGAAAATTTTCCGGAATACACCAGCCACAATGGCAGGATAGCTTCACCCGAAAGTAAGGAGATGCACAAACTAGTATTTTTTGTCATTATTATGAATTTTTACAACACACAAACACATGTTTTGATACATTTATAACTGCGTTCATGTTTTATTGTCATGCTTTAAAAAAAAAACCTGCTAAAATAAAAACCAGTAAATTTCGCAATCTATAATCCCTAATAATAACTCCTGTACAGCAGTCCCACAACATTCTGACACTCGATGACACTCGAATACCGTCAGAAAAGTCTAGTGGTCGGGAATGGGCTTTTTACAGTCTCTGCTATAATGTTAATGTTGTTTTTTGTGTGTACAGATGAATATGGACACTGTGTAAATACAGTACAGTTACGATATTATGAAGCTTGTTGGGGTGAAAACTTGCAAACATACAGTACAGTACAGTACTTCAGAGTCACACTGCTAGTGATCAAAGATTGATGTAAATTTGGCAAGCTGAATGCATTCTGTACTAACAGGAGATGTGGCAGGGAGGAGATTGATTGACATGGTCTACAGCCAATCAGGACGCAGAACACAACGTGCTGATCAAGAGACAGAACACAATGCATTGTAAAAAACAACAACAAAAAAAACGTAAAACATTTTTTTTTCACTTTTTTTTTTGTTTATAATTAATTTGTGTAGAAATGTATATTAATCATTTTCACAGTAAATACTGTAGTTTGGGTTTGATTCACTCTTTGCTTACATACTATTATAATTTAATAACTAATTTTAATAAGTAGTTCATGTTTTAGGGTTGAATGTCTGGGTCTATGAGAAGGAAGTGCACATAAGATTTTATAAAATCTTTTTTTTTTGTTAATATTAACAGCAAGAAAATTACTTTACACGCTTTATGACAGGGCAATGTCCTTTTTCTTTCAACAATATGTAATCATTTATATTCTATTAACTTTCACTTTTTGCATTTTTTATATTTAATACATTTTTAAGATTTACACTACCGTAGTTTAGGGTCAATTTTATTAATTTTTTTTGAGAAAATGATTCTGTTCATCAAGGCGGCATTTATTAAATGTAAAAAATGTTTATTTATCAAAAAATGTTTTTTTATTGTATGTAGTTTCAAATGAAATTATTACTCTAGTCATAATTTCTTTAATTACTACCAATAATAACAATAATATTAAAAACAACAATAATAATTAATATTAGAGTGATTTCTGAAGGATCATGTGACTCTGAAGACTGGAGTTATGAAGCTGAAAATTCATCTTTAAAATCACCGGAATAAATGATTAAATTAAATTATAAAGTACTTTTGAACAGTTCTTTTATAGTGTAATAACATTTCACAATTTTACAATGTGTACTGTATTTTTGATGAAATAAACGCAGCTTTGGTGGGCAGGTTAAGCTTATTTTAAAACATTTAAACATCCTACTGACCTCAAACCTTTGACCGGTAGTGTATGTATGTTCATGTTGAGACAAAGGTAAAACCAAATTAGGGTGAAAAACCATTTTAGAAATACTACACAACTAAAGCTTTTTTCGGGAAAGATTTATGAGATTATGCATTGGCCTGATTTTTGTGTATGCCATGTAAATGATCCCTAGCTGTGGAGATTTGCTTCATGCCCGCCGGTGATTATTTTAAGACAATCAAACATGATCCTTTCTTTGTAATCTTGTTCAAAGGTAGATTCATCAAAATGATTTGTGTCATATATTCAATCCCGAGGAATAACGCTGTCATAAGCTCATGACACATCTTGCATCACCACTCTAGTGCTCCTTTAGGTGCAATAAATGTCTGTAGGTGGAGATACAAATACATTACAATAATATATTGGAGACCATTTGAGCTGTGTGATGTAAAATGTGTGATGGATCTCAAAAGCGGCCAATGGAGAGTGATGGAAGAGTTAACAGGATGAGTAGGGTTAAAGAGGTGTGTGTGTACTTAAGCTTAACCACTGATTAAATCAACTTCATTTCTCATTCAGTGGAGAGCTATAGGTTATCCTCATCCATCAGTGAAGCTGATAATCACAACAAAGGATGAAGGATGTAGACAGGACATTTGTACATGAAAATGAGACTATTCTCTTATTACCCCGTTTTTTAAACCATGAGCCTGCTATAAGAATTACAGAATTTAAGCACCATAATGACAAGGATTCTCCAACACAGTTTATCTGTCAGTAATCAGAGTTGATGAGCAGTGGTTTAAACTGATCTCAAAGCCATTTAACATGCTTTTCCCACTGCCCTTCTTCTGGGTAACAGAAAGGTTTCACACATATAAATTAGAAGTGGGTTTACCATGCTTTTTTAGTGGGCTTATTCCAGATCAGAATTAACAAATCATTTGTTTGGGTAACGCAACATTATGGTGCTATAAAATGTAAAAATATTTCTCCTGAATTGAATTATTCAGGTGTTTTGGACAGTCAGAAAAAAATATGTTTGAGAGGAAATGGAAGAAGAAAATGTGTCAATTGTAAGAAGGAAGAAACAAAAAGAAGGTTCATTCTTAATGTATTCAATTCAATTTAATTCAATTCATCTATATTTATATAGCGCTTTTACAATGTAGACTGTGTCAGAGCAGATTAACATAGAAGTTCTAGTAAATTCAGAGTTAAGGTTCAGTTTGGTTCAGTTCAGTTAAGTGTGGTTTAATTTTCACTGCTATAAGTCTAACCACTGAAAAGCAAATCCATCGATGCACAGCTTCACAAGTCCCAAACCAGACAAGCCAGTGTCGACAGTGGCAAGGAACAAACTTCACCAATTGACAAAAGTAAAGGAAAAAACCTTGAAAGAAACAGTCCAAACAGTCCCTCGTACAGTCCAAATGCAGGCCTATATTTAAGTAAAACGTTGTCAACCTTGATTTAAAGTCAGTCACGCTGCATATTATAGCTTAAAATTTGTAATAGGGATGATTAAATGGTTATATGACGACGTTATAATATGACGTTATAAAATGACATTTTAGAAATGTAATTAACCAAATACAAATTGTAATTAATGCAATGCATAACTGTGTACACAAACTGGCCACTTTATTAGGTACACCATACTAATACCAGGTTGGACCCCTTTTGCAGTCCTTTCTGAACTGCCTTAATCCTTTGTGGTATAGATGCAAAAAGGTACTGGAAATATTACTCAGAGATTTTGGTCCATATTGACATGATAGCATTACGCAGTTGCTGCAGATTTGTCAGCTGCACATCCATGATGCAAATCTCCCTTTACACCACATCCCAAAGGTCTAGTGACTGTGGAGGCTATTTGAGTACAGTGAACTCCTTGTCATGTTCAAGAAACCAGTCGGAGATGATTCACGCTTTATGACATGGCGCGCTATCCTGCTGAAAGTTGCCAACAAAAGATGGGTACACTGTGGTCAAAAAGGAATGGACATGGTCAGCAAGACCTCTGGAATCAACACGGCATTTGTGCCCCCAGAACTGCCGCTTACTTTGGATATTTTCTCTTTTTCAAATCATTCTCTGTAAACCATAAAGATGGTTGTGCGTGAAAATCCCAGTAAATCAGCAGTTTTTGAAATACTCAGACCAGCCCATCTGGCACCAACAACTTTGCCACTTTCAAATAATTACATCACCTTTCTTCCTCATTCCGATATTTATTTTGAACTGCAGCAAATCGTCTTGACCGTGTCTAATAAATGTACTGAGTTGCTGCCATGTGATTGGCTGATTTGAAATGTGTGTTGTTCATGTGCAGCTTCACTTGTTAATAACTTCTCAAAAAACAGACTCATCATTTTGACAAATGATGAAATAATAAAATAGACAGATCATTTTGATCACAATTTTTATAGGCTATTACTTTTAGTAATAAAATATTACAAATATATATACATTTTAAAATGTTCAAAAGAGTTACCATGACATCATAATGTCATCTTATTTCAGCAGCAAATCATCTACTTTTAGCAACTGAATTGTTCCTGTATTATGCAAAAAATAGAACATAAATGCCTAATGCATACTTTGCTATGTGTGAATATGGAAAGATTTATAAAAGAGGTGCGCAAAAGGAGCGCTCTTATCATTCCTCAATCTTTCCCTCTATTTCTATTGTTTATGCTGCAGATTAGAATGAAATTGGGCCGAAACTGGTTGTTCTGAAAAGATGGAGATAAGGCAGAGGATTTGTATGGGGCCATGTGCAGGAGCCTCTTATCGGGGCCCCTGCCACAGGCACCATATGAAGTTGTTCATGCTAATTAGCCCTGGCAGGAGCCCAGTCTTCGGCATGACGGCAATTCAGCGAGGCCCTCACACAAACACTCGTAAATACACATCCTGTTCATTATCATGACTTTTATCCTTTTTCCTTTCCATGACATGATAAGAAATTTAATTACAAAAATTTACATTTCACAGCAATACATCTGCATAAACAAATAGTTTTCATCAATGCCATTTTTTAAAGCGAATGTTTGACTTTTTTTCCACCAAGACATTCCACAGCTTGATGCACATTTGCCCAAAATCGAGTGTGAAATAATGTTTGCTCGGGTCTTTGATAACGACTTATTCATTTGATGACACAGTATTTGCAGCACATTAATTGATTAACCTCCTCAGCTGATTCCTTTGTTGCCATTAGACACGTGTGTTGTTTCCCAATCTCGGAGTACAGTCTAGTTTATTAACACTCTCACCTTGACACATCTTGCCTTATGTGAGCACCCACTAGAGTCATCTGACCTTTGCAGAAAAATGGAGTGGTTTTCAATATGTGCAGACCCCAAGGACTCCTATTTGTGCTTTTAAATTACATGTATTAGGCATTTTACACGTCTCTGAGCTTTTGTGTGTGTGTGCGGATGTGTGTTTTATCCTGAGTGCTTTTGGATGGACCGAAGACCACCCATTTCAGAAATATACCATTTCTTTGGCAACTGCAAGAAATGTGAAGCATCTAATACATTTATCAATAAAAAGAATGGAGGATAGTGTAATTTATTCAATAATATATGAGTCAAATGTTAATCGCTTTACTTATTAGCTCAACTTCTGATAGGTCAATGCCATGCCAAGCTCCTATGTACGTGGGTATATTGTGTCTTAACTTGTGTCAACATTTGCAGTATGTAGTTAATTTTCTCACAATAATTATTGAAACTGTTTATGCTTGTGTCCTTCTGGGTTTTGTTTATGCTATGTATTTAAAAGCAGCAAAAAGTGTGAAGGTATGGAAAAAAGTGTGAAAAACAGTTTAAATTTGACCTTCATACATGCTAAGAGACCACTTGAAAATTCTTCGTTTCTATGGATTTACATGATTTATTAAGCATGGGCTTGAGTAAAATGCTAATATGTGTTCTCAATAAAAGTCCATAAAGGTCAAAAGTCAACATTTCTTCCAAATAGCAATATTGCTTTTTCTTTTAGAGAATGTTTTCCCAATTTATTTTCTATCAGAAACTATTTCAACCAAATATTCAGCTAAATATTTAATGCTTCTGAAGTGTGTTGTCTAAAATTTAATATAAACTTCATGGACACACAAAAATACTCTTTTTTTTTCTTTTTTTATAAAAAATGTGGAATGTCATTAGTATTATATGGAATAAAATTATTTAACTCAGACAATACAACTTAAAAAAAAACATTTATTTGATCAAAAAAAATAGTCAAAATAGCAATTTTGTGAAAACATTATTATAATATTTTCTTGCTTCATATTTTTGTGGGAACTATGTCTGTTTCTCAATTCCAAGAACGCAGAGAATGGACTTGCGTTCTTTTGAAGATCGTTCTTGCCAATCTCATAAATCTGGAGACCACGAAAACACAACGCGTCCTGTGAGAAATGAGATGTCATCTTCTGGATAGTCACATGACCTTCACACATTTTTAACAAAAGCATTCATTTTTGCATTCATACAACAATTTATTTATTTTTTTTCCCCTTTTCAATATATATAACATGCACAAAATCCTTACAAAAATACTTTGCACAATACAAATAAAACAGAATTTAATACATATTTCAGCCTTAATGCGTTTATGCCTTTATTAAGAGTTTCATCATAATAATTACTTTAAGGAAACTTCTGAGATAAATAAGTTATATCTAGGAACTTTAATAATAAACCTATATAAAAAGCTGTGCCTCCCAGCTCCTTTATTTAGCCGCAATGACTTCTGGGACTACTAGAGCAAGTTCGGTGCTGAAGTTTGCATAGGTGCATCCTTGATACCAAGAACACATCCGGGAACTTTCACTCATCCTCTGCTCTTGCCATCTTGAGTTTTGGAACTGAACTTTGGCAGTTGATGAAGACATTACACAAGAACACGAGGACGCAAGATCGCTGAAGAACGCATATTGAGAAACAACATATAATTCCTTTTTCAGGACTCTATTCTATGAAAATTAACTTAAAACAGAAACAAAAATACAGAATTTATTTGAAATACAGCAGAACTCTATTGTAACATTGTAAATTGGTGTACTCTCACTTTTGAGCAATTCAATACTCCATGAATAAAATATAAAATAATTACAGCTCCCAAACTTTGGACTGATACTGCAAAAAAAAAAAAAAAATCAGAAAGCATTTAATATCTGGTAAATGTGACTGCAGAAAAATGCTCTCTTTCCACTTCCTTCCCAGGTTCTTATCTACAGTATTTTCTTTATCTACCTGGTGTTAACAGGTCAGTCTATAGTGTATTACAATAAGTCAGACGTTAATTATTGGACAATTAGCATGTAATTAGCTCTTCTTTGACATTCAACTGACTATGCTAACAAATCCCAAAGCCAAGCATGCTAAATTGCTCGGCGGGTGAAAACACACTTCTGTGTGTAGTTGCAGAGCAGTTTGTATGAGATTAAATGGAAAGTGGTGCTTTTTTAGAAGGCTTGCTTTGAAACTTCTCTACCATCCGTAGACCACACAGTAGCATGAATGGCATACTGCACAAACAACTTCATTCAGGTAGCAGGTAATTAAATTAGTGCACTTAGCTGAAGGTTAGCGCGCGAACAAAAAGAGATGATTCTATACCGCGTGAACCTTCTGGTGTCTTTCAAGAGGAATAAAACGCATTTATACATCTACTTATACAGGTATCTTAATGTCTGAAGAAGGCAAGTCACCTTGAACTGCAGCAAGTAATGCTAATTCATCAGGACAATAGAACACACTCTGCATTCACAGGCCTGAAGCGTATTGTGCCTGCTTTTTGAAAACAGTGGATGGATGTAAGACACCATGCGAATGAGTTTTTGTGGTTTCCAGGGAGATAAAGAAGGAGAAAGAGAGATGAAGGTTGTGCGAGAGTTTTTCCACAGGCTTTATTTGTACTTGCAGTGCAACCGTTTTCTAGCAAGTGACCCTGCACACTGGCGTTTTCAAAATCTCAAAATCTCTGGGTGTGGGTGTTTGTGTGCACAACATCAAGTTGGTTTCCTTCCAAGAAGGACACAGCGTTCTTCATCCGTGCAGTGATGTGTGCAGTTTGTGTGAATGTGTTGATGTGTGCAAATGACAGCCATTGCTAATTAGCTTGGAATGTTTGGCCCGGTTTGTTAATCCGCACGCCAAACCAAAAATTACCCAGCTGCCCTGAACACGATCACCCTTAGATGAATGACATGTGCTTTCTCTGATCAACAAGCCACCATTTTTAATAGGCGACTGGGATTTCATGAAGGTAGCATTATACATACTCTCAATTCCAATCCCCTGATTCCCCACAATCCCAGCTCCCAAAACCAGGACTCCCTCTCTTATCTTCCACATATTACATTACATACACCATACAAAAACCTCAAAACATTGTGTAGTTCTGAGTGTCTCACACAAGCGACTGGGATTGACAACCCACCTATAGAGAAAACACACTCTTTCATCTCTCTATGCACCAGACACATTCTCACAATCACTACATATCTCTAGAAAACATTTTGCATTTCTGATTGTGCTTCACACAGATGAGAGGTCTTGACCAACCACCTGTAGAAACACTCTTCTCACTATATGCACCAGACACTTTTCTTTAACTTCATATTACAAAGACCTAATAAGGTAAACAATGTGAATGTACCAAAAATCATATTGCACTACTTACTTTTTTAACCTTAAATACCCATTTTACACAAAATATTGCACAATATATGTTCAGTTTCTTATTCTTGCATAGGTTATCTTAGGTTATATGTACTAAGATTATGTTATGTATTACTTATGTATTACATTTAAAAAATGTTCTTACGCTTAGTGTTGCGTTTATTTTTATAATTGTTTATTTGTGTAGCACTGTGGTCTCAGAGACTCAGAGTTACTATAGCGAAAATGAATGAAAAAACAAAAATTTGAATTGATAAAACATTTTTGTTAACTAAAATAAAAAAAATAAAAACAAGTAAAAAAAAAACTGAACTAACTGAAACTGTATTGTGTACATACAAAACTAACTTAAACAAACAACAATTATAGAAATAACATCCTTCATTTTCTTTTTTGTAAATGTATTTAACACATACTGTCTTAGTGGTAAATCTATTTACTTCGCGCTGCCAGGTGTACCGTACAGCACCTCAGAGTCTGTACTCCTGATGCCATTGGCCAGATCAAGCCAACCCTCCTCCAGTCAGTTCTTGCTGTTGCTCCCACGACAAAAACATGACAGCAGCACAGTGAAAATATTAAATACGACTCGAGCAGACACTTAAAACTATCAATTTAACACATTTGTGTCCAATAATGGGTTTTATTTCTGTGTTAGTAATTGCGATCATGAATGAATCATTCTTTTTAACAGGATCTTCTAAGTTAACCGGTTGAACTAATTCACCAAATCTAACTGAATCGTTTGAAACGATTCGCATCCCCAGTAACGTTAAGCACTTATCCACAAACAACTTATTTTTTTAACATGCCAGATAACCCACTCTGACTTGAAATAAACCAATATATACGGAGTTATTCAGTTAATAGAACAGTGCACAGAGATCAGATGAGAAGCAGTGAACCAATAATACTGTGCATGCGTGATTCAGTGAACTGAACATAAACCATACATGACTGTCTGCTGTGACTGAACTAAACTTGAACAACTGCAGCGCGGGTAAACCGAGGGCTTAAATGAGAGGATCTGGAAAAATGTACATGTACATGTAATAAACAGAAAATCGTAATGGAATTTAAGTAAGTGAATTAAGCTTCAGTTGGTTTGCAAAACCTAACTATAAGAAAGATTTCAGATCATGCTGATGTTTTAACTGATGGAAATTATGATTGCTGACTACATATTTTTGACATGTTGCGTCCAAACTAGGGAAGATTGTCACAAAAGATCCGGTTCACGTTAAAGATCTGATCTTCCCATCAGTACTGTGTATTTAACCTCAGAAGCAGCACACATATTGTACTGTACCTAGGCCTGTTAATCTTGTGGGCTGTTGTATTTGAATTTGAGGATGGGCAGATGGTAGTGGTAGATGGTAGTGTTCTTGTGTCAAAAAAGTGTAGCCCCTCTTTGATTGAGTTTTTATTATACAATATTTACTCTGATGGTTTTGATTCTTGCACCTAGCAAATATCCTAATTTACAAAAAAAACAAAAAAAAAATTACTAAAACTAATACTGAAACTAATAAAAACTAAACTAAAACTAGGCAATTTTAAAATATAAAAACTAATCAAAACTAGTAAATCTACCTCTAACAACTAATTAAAACTAACTGATTTTTTAAAATAAAAAGTCAAAGTGAAATAAAAACTAAAACTAATGAAAAATCCAAAACTATTATAACCTTGTTGAAGACATGACATTTAATTGCACTGTATGTCCACACATGTAGTGAAAATGACAATAAAGCTCAATAAAGCTTGACCTGACTTGAACTTATTTCAGTCAAGTAATCTTTATTTCAATAGTGCTTTATACATGTAGATTGTAGATCGGAGAAAAAAAATCAATAGAAGCTAGAAAACCCGAAAGCCTGGTTGTCTTTAAACACACTACATTTTAATGAGAGTAAAACTGAAATAATTGTGTTTGATTTATTAGATTATTTTAGTACACCTATAGTATGTCTATTGGCGATTCTGTAAAGTCTTGGGTGTTATTTTTGATGATGGTTTAAAATTTGATAAACAGATAAAAACAGCTCCTGCTTTTTCAGCTTCTACTTTTAGTGAATGTAAAACCTATTCAGGGACCAGTTCTACTTTGGCCAGATGGAAAAGTGGCAGAGCTGCAGTATAAAAACCTCAGTGACCATGAAAATGATGAGCGTCCTTCATAGTGGAAGTGCAGATGCAAATAGGTCCAGGCCTGAAGTTCAGACTGGCCAAAGAGACTGTAGAGACTCAGATTGTTGAGAGTATAAATAAGACAATGGGAAATTAAATAAATTTTAGCGCTATTAGGTAAAATGTTTATTCATTTTACCAGGAAGACCTAGAGCCCTAGCATATACCTGGCGCAATAAGGCACAGGACATGTTGGGCGCTATTTTCAGACCAGCACAACCCTAATTTTCACGTTTTGTACCATGTAGTTTAAATAGCAAATCCATTTGCACCACTTTGTGGAGTCATGGGTGTGCTGGTCTAAAATAAAGGTGTGTTAAGGCGTTAGCGCGTTGCTATTTTGAAAAACTGAAATAGACAGCGCCATTGATCGTTCAAAAGTAGGTCTAAAGTCCAGTGCAGAGCTTGTCAGTTATGCGCCTATGCCAGTCCAAACGCTTATACCTTGCTTAATACACACAGGATGTACAGCAATACACAAATATCTATACATACAAAGAAATGAAAGGATTAAAATGTTACAAAATTATGTTTTTTTACATAAATATAAACACCACTACCTCCATGCCTTCTTTATGCATCCATGCTTTTTTCAGTTAATTTATGACAATTTGAAATTGTATAATGTTATTATTATTATTATTAGAAGTATTATTTACTATATGCATATTTATATTTGTTTTAATAAAAAACTAAAGTTTATATTCGTTCACCTGTCAGGTTTTTATGGGGCATAAGAATAGGACATGTGACGTGGATATGAATCATTTTTTTTACCACATTTTGTTATTATTGTTCATTTATTAATTTTCTGGAAATTAGAACTGAATTTAGAAATAGTTTTGAAACATATCTTTGCACTTAACAAGCAAAATTAATTATGTAGGCTAATGTCTTCAGTGGAGTGAGTACAACACTGTTTCCTTATCCACGAAAGGAGTAAAGTAAAAAGTAAAGAGAAAGTAAAGAGGCTGAATGGATGAGGCTCATTCTTTATCTCGCGCTGCAGATGGTCTGTTTAACTGTTTTCTCGCGTTCAGTTTTTCCACTTACAAAGTCGCCATGTAAACAGCAAATGTACCATCTGACTCTTAAAGGGAATGGAAGATGAGACTCTGATTGGTTTAATGCACCATTTTCTCAAAACACACCCTTAACTCATTAAGAGAATAAGCACAACCCTGTCAGATCATGCGCCATGGCACAGAGCGTATTTTTTCGTCCTTAAAATAGCAAAAGTCGGATGCCCTTTATGCTTTTGCACCATGTGCTTTAGACTTTCGCCTAGATCATTAAAATAGAGCCCCTAATGTCACATCACTTATCACAATCAGTTCCAACCAATAGCCACAAGACACAAGGAATATAAAAGCTGCCCATGCATTTCATTCATTTGGTTGCAGAGACATATGCGGATGTCCACCCACAATCCTCCCCACCACCATCAGATTGGCCCTATTTAGGGGGGAAGACTCCACCCCTGCCTCCATCCTTGGCAGTCATAGCTGGATCTACAAACTTTTGATTTAAGCCACGGATAGGGGCTCCAGCAAAGAAATCATACTTTTTGTCAAACAATACTCATCATTCATTCATCATTCATTTTTTTTCGGCTTAGTCTCTTTATTAATCTGGGGTTGCCATAGCGGAATGAACTGCCAACTTATCCAGCATATGTTCTACGCAGCGGATGCCCTTCCAGCTGGAACCCATCACTGGGAAACATCCACACTCATTCACACACACTCATACACTCAGTACCGCCGCTCCCTATACACAGAGTACGCAGGTTGCATAGGGCCTCAACTCCGGAGGGGGGAACAATCTCAGTTGCACCAAAATTAATTTATTAACATTTATTTAATAATATTAACATAAACTGAGTGTAAATGATATATATCTTGATAATATGTTGTTAAATACATTTTAAAAATTTCATTTTATGACGACCACAAAAACAAACATGCGACGTATTTTTTTCTGTGTACACGCATAGACGCGTGCACGTGGCGCGGTCCGGTCCGCTTATCTTTGTGGTTGCCAGCAGCATATAATTATAATTGATGCAAGTTGCAGCTCTATGTCCTGAAAAAGACAATAGCAGTCTGAAGCCGAGAAGAGGAAACAAGTACAAGATGATCATGTGCATTACTTTCAGGTAACTATGTCCATGAGTCTGGAAAACATCTCCACAACTGCACAAATCCAGTCTTATTTGTTGTTGTTTACGTTCAGTTTCTTGCTTTGCGGCTCTGCATTGTGCTTAAACTATGACAGGACATGTTTTATGACTTTTGGCGTTTGCCCTCTTCCCCATGTTGCTGATAATTAAACTCAATTATTTTTATTAACTTGTGCAATACTTTACAATTCTGTTTGCACACCAGCTAACATTACATACACATACACATGCACTGCATAATTATTTCACTGTATGTATTATTTATTATTATATGATATAATTATATATCATATAATTCTTTGCAGTTATCATTGTTTATTGTTTTGTCTATTTCTATACATTTCTTATTGCTGCAGTTGGTATTGCTTGTATCACTGTAATGACAATAAAGCCTCTTAAGTCTTTACATCGGTGGATTGGTGTGTTTTTAGGCCAGTTTTTTTCATTTTTGTACATTACAATTGGAATTAACAAAAGTGACTCATTCTGTGATTTCTGAAAGATCAATATAAAATGAGTCAAATAAAAAAAAAAACACAAATGTCTATGATTATACTGACAGCAAGGGTCAGTGTTTGTCACCATAGATTATAGTGCAAGTTAAATCCACATTTAGGTTGTAGTTTAGACACATTATGAGGAGTGCTGGACTAGCCCGTTGTTTTAATGGTATGTTGTTTTTCTTTAAATGACTGATTTCTTCTGTATTGTACATGCAGGTTCAATGCTGAAATTTGCCACAAAAGAAGATGAGGTGTCCTGATCCAGCACTGCTCCAGAGGCACCAGCAGCTGCACAGGTAGACACAGGGTGCAGCACTGAGGACCGGCCATCTCTAAAGTTACAGAGAGGGGGGCACCACACAGAAATGCCAACTGACCCAGCTGAGGCTCGAACCAACAACCTTCATGCTGTGAGGCGAACGTGTCACCCACTGCAATACTCATCAAATAAATCGAATTCAAAATTATATTTATTTCCCTGGTTTTTCTAATAGAACACAATCTTCCATTTCTGCTCCAACACTGTGATTTCGTGTTGCAATCAAGACTAGTAATAGAATACTTGCTTTTAAAATTTTTCCACCTTCAAACTAAATTTATGATTATTGGCGGAAAAGTTCAAATCCCATTTGGCCAGCAAGCTTAAACATATTTGTTTATGTTTAAGAATAAAGTCAGTAAGAAGACAGTATAGTTGGTCTTTCGTGACCAACTAAAAGGACACGTTTAAAAGGACTGAAGTGAGTTTTTAATGATAGGCTACTGATGCTCTACTACATCCTAGGCCCACAGAGGCAAGCTTGTACTGAATACCAGCTTGGAAATTGGCCTCCAGGTTTATATGGAGGATGTCAACATTTAAGTGCCCTGGCTGCTGTCATTCAATATTCAAAGCAAATTCCCTAAGGTGAAATCCCGCTGCTTAATGGATGAAAGCGCTTGATGCATTTACAGGAATGATGGAGTAATATGACGTTCATTAAGTGAACATACAGGTGATCCTGGCTACGAGTCCCTTGGTGGTTCCGTAGTCCGAAGAAAGACAATGCACATGAAAATGCAACTGGGCTTCTGGGTAGTGTTTATCAGATTGCATTACACATTACATCAATATTCTGCTCCGTATGTAAAATATCTGCAATATTTATTCTGAATGTCCATCTGGGAGAAATCATATATGCGCCAACCAATCCCACTGATTTCCCCCTTCACCCTAGCTCTAATGGAAGTTTCATGTATTGAAGTGACTGGTAAATTGACGAGGAAGAGATGTTGAATGACATCAGAGGAAGAAGAGCTGAATGTGAAAGTGATGTGGTTGTTGACTGCACAATAAACAAAAAAAAAAAAAGGAAAGAGTGTCATTTTTTAAGTGTTCATTTATTTTCTCTGATCTTAGAGATAGTAGTATTACATTGATTCCTCTAAGAAAGTTAGTCTGTGACACTATCATCAACCTACAAGGCGAGTTTGAGGGCGGGGCCTGACAAACGGCAGATGGGGGCTTGTTAGGGAAATCTGTATGAAAACAGTAAATGAAAGCATCCGCAACAGCACACAGAAGGCAGTAAACACTATGTAAAAAATAGGGCTGCACAATATATTGTTTCCGCATCAATATCGCAATGTGATCATTCACAATAGCCACATCGCGAGTATACGCAATGTTGTGTCTGGATTATAATTGATAATTTTTCAAGTGTTTTTTGAGGCCTGTGACTGTGTGAGGGTTTTAAAAGCATTCAGGCCTAACAAAATGTACTGTTTGTAACTTGATTAATTTTATTGAATTGTTTATAAAATGAAGACTATGCAGTACTGATTTACATTTGATTATTCATCATGTGTATACCTGAATACATTTCGACTTCTTGGATAACAATAAGACAGTGTTTATTTAAATTATATCTTATTCTTTACTGAATTTATGCTTGTAGATTGTTCATTATACTTTATGCACTCCCCTACAAAATCATCCCAATCAATCTAATATTATAAATTCTTTCCAAACAATTATTCAACTCATCTAGTGAAGTTGTAGTCATATCACAATATGTATCGCAGAATTAATAAATATTGCAATGTTAGAATTGTGCAATATCGTGCAGCCCTAGTAAAAACAGTATTATGTCTCGATAAATAGTATTTTTAAAATAGCTGCATGAGAAAAAGTAATGGCAGTTCAACAAAAAATCTGATAGAGGTATGTCAGCTGATAATGACAACACGGCAGATGAAGTACATCAGATTATATTTACCACTACACACATTCATGAAGTAATTACTTATGTAGAGTAAAAATTTTGATGATATGATTGCGTTTAGGTTTTTCAAAATTTGCTTTGGAAATAACTTATTATATATTCTGTAAACACATCATTTACAAAGTACACATACAAGTTGTCGTTTTTATATATAATCCTGATAACATACATAATTTCAAAGAAATGTATTTATTTAAATTTTTGCAGAAAATTATAATTGGACAAAATAATTCACTAATTTTCTTATATAACCAATTACTTTTTCTTAACTACTCTTAAGTTAAAATGATGGCTAAAAGAAATGAGAACATATTTATCATATACATGTATACACACAAGAATTCGTTTCCAATTGCAATGATTGATTTAACATCAGAGAACAAATTAACAGTAATATTTTCCAATAATTACTAGGAATTAATGGGAATAACAGTTCCTATTAACACTGGTTAACTAACAATGCTTATAAAACCCAACACGGCATTTATAATTGATCTACTTTGTAAAACTTATTTTAATATTACATTTTAATTAGATTTATAGGTTACTAAAATAAGATCACTATGATTTAACCAGTGTTGGGGAAAGTTACTTTTAAAAGTAATGCATTACAATATTGAGTTACTCCCCAAAAGAGTAACTTGTTGTGGTACTTAGTTACCTTTTATGGTAAGTTACGGTAACACTTTATATAAACTACACACTATGAACCATTTATTAAGCATTAGCAAATAGTTCATTCATTATCTGTTAAGCATTAACTCTACATTAACAAACGTTAGTAAGCAGTTTATAACTGCAGCTATAAATGCTGTATTCTTGACTTTCAACCACATTTATAATGTGCTTAATAGTACTTTTATAATTAGTTAATAATTTATTATTATTAAATTAAGTATTGCATTATTTACAAACCATTTATTTAAGTATAGTTGGTGTTTTTTTTACCGCAACGTGACGTAGAAGTGCGGTTTCCCCGCCCACCGATTTGATTGACAACTGCTTATTAACATGTCTCTATGGTAACGCATATAATCACAACAAGACAGGACGTGCACAAAGCAACTGGGATAAAAAGATCTGTTAAGCACACTGTGATCATCAATAATCATCAGCGTGATCAAGAATGTGATTAAGAGTGTGTGTGTGTGTGTGTGTGTGTGTGTGTGTGTGTTTGTGTGCGCGTGTGTGTGTGTGTGTGTGTGTGTGTGTGTGTGTGTGTGTGTTGTAACGACATTATGTGTTACTCATCGCAGAAAGGCTTGAATTAACTCCACAACAAACACATCAAATAATCATTGGGAAACTTCTTACTGTAGCATTTCTTACAAACGTTAAGTGAGATCTGCTTCCTTTATGTCTGTTGCAGCCGAGGCGAAAACTGAGCTGAGGCATACTGACAGGCATGTAGGAACGGTGGGCAGGGAGAACTAGAATTAAAGGTACAGGCCACAAAAGCAGCTACATGATTGTTAAGAGCTGAAAATTTAATCCCTCAAATATTATTGCTTAATTTTTTTAAGTAACGCGTTACTTTACTCATTACTAGGGCCAGACAGAATCTGCTAACATTTTTGGCTATTTATGCTGAGAATTTAGTTAAAAAATCTATGGATATATGCAGAATTATTTTGAGAGTATCGTAACTAAAAACTTAAAATATGAAATAAAAATAATAGCTTTTTATTCATCAAGTCTATCATATAATATCTCTACTAAAAGACAGAAAATATTACTATACAAACTGTATTGTAAATAAAATGAACACTTTCATATTAGTCAATATTATTACAAAATTATTAATTAATAATTAATTAACGTAAAAACTGAATAAATATAAATGTACAGACATTTACACAAGTACATAAACTCAATGATGGGCCAAAAGTCTGTGGAAATCTGCGGATATCTGCAAAAAGTAATATTATTATATAACTCATGTTACTTGTAATGTATTACCCCAACACTGGTTATAACATTTCCAAATATTGAAGTTCCAAAATATATAACATTTGTGCTTTAAGTCAGTTTAATGAAAAGTAAAAAATCTATTTAATTTGATTCAACTTAAAATAAACTAAATGTTGATTCAGCATAATCGTTCAGTTAATAATATCTAATATTTCTCTGTATTGTATTAAAATTACACTGTCCTCCATCTGTGTCCACCTGTTTAATGTGAAAAATGGTTATATTTGCATTCACAAACCATTTAATCCACAATGTGACGTATAGCCTGGCTGCTATAACTCCCACTGTGATTACAACTGTTTGTTCATTTAGCTTGGCTGAGCTGTTAATACCCAGGCATTAGTGAAAAATGTAAAGAGGGATGCGGCCCGCTACGTCCCAAAGGGCAGGTGATCGCGACTGATGATGTCATCAAAGAAGTTTTACATAAGCATGCCAATTATGCTGATTGGAGCGGATGCTGCTGGATGAGCAGATGTTGCCTGTAGCGGCCTGGCTGGATCTACCTTCGCAAGGTGTATGTTTCTTGGGTGGTGTTCACACTGTTTTGACACCTAACTGCCGATTCAAGTGCTGTCATGGAGTGTGGTTATGCTCTCCATCAGCTTCACTGTGTCAACATAGCATCTGGTTCCAGCTTCAGGCTTCTCTGCACTGAACTCTCCCTCGGTTCAACCACAAAAATGTCATGCTGGCACATCTACAAGTAAATCCTGGTCATGCTGTGTCTTGATTTGCTTATGAAAGTGGAAGTTATCTTGGGTGAACACGATTAAGAGTGAACATCCGAGCCCTAAGAGGATGCTATTCATTCTGTAGTAAAAAAAAAAAGTATGTTATGCATTAAATCAGATATTATTTCACAGCGTTTAGTGTGGAGAAAGCAGAGCTCTGTAAAGGCTTTCTCTACTGAAGCAATGGTGTAGTTTGATTTCCAGGTTATAAACAGTTGTTAGGGACGCAAATAAGAAGTGACATCACTCGGTCGCCCAAAGGCAAGCTCAGGTTTTATTTGACTGGTGTTGTCTAATTGATACTATGATGGTCTGTCTGACCACAATCTCAGGACATTGACTGTGCACAATTGCATGTAAGGGCACTGCGAAATTTCAGTTCTGACATGGCACAAGTTAAATTTTTTTGTATTCTTTTATAACCTGTTTTAATCACATTTGAATCTGTTTTTAATCTGTTTTTAATAATTTTTATTATTTGGTTTTATTTTATTATACTTGTCTCTTTTATTCCTGTTTATGTTAAGCACTTTGAATTACCATTGTGTATGAAATGTGCTATATAAATAAACTTTCCTTGCTTTGCCATTCTCCTAAATGGAAAAAGAAAAACTTAAACTAATTATGTTGTTATAATCAATTAAATTATGACTTTTATAAAGCCATGTGATAAAAGATTGATGCTGGCATTGTAACGAGTATTATGTTGGTAAATCATTATGGCAACATTTGTCATCAGTGCAACTTTTATCAAAACAAAGATAACTTGAATGCTAATATGACAAATGCAAAAATAACATACTTTCAACCAGACGTTCACACCAAATAAAAAAATAGATATTGTGATCATTGTAGCCATATTTGGTAACACTTTATAATAAATACACACTATATGAATCATCTCTTAAGTTTTAGCATATAGTGAATTCATTAAGCATTAACTCTACATTAATAGACATTAGTAAGCAGTTTATAACTGCGCTCTGTTCTTAACTTACTTACTGATTAATGTTTCATGGCTAAATTAAGTATTGTTTTATTTACACTCTTAGCCCGGATTTCATGTCTATTTATACAGTTTAAGTGCAAAGTAGTTAAATAGTTTAATATTTGGTTCATTACTATAACATTTTAAGCTAATTCTACTTTTTTGTATACAAAGTTTATTGTATGAATAACTTTAAGTACAATTGACTAATGTTTTAAAAGTTTTTGACTGATCACGCCCCCTGCCCCCAACCTGACTTAGTGTTCAAGTCAGGCAACACCATTTTCTTCAGTAGCAGGTGATTTCAGACTTCAGGTGAGTAGACTGTAAACATTTTATCCAGTTTTTGTTTTCAGCTGTTTGTGAATACCGGAAAACACTGTTTTAAGTATGTTTCGCTTTAAATGTTTAAATACTTACTGTGTGTATTTGGCATGTGAGCTCGTTAACCTGCAAGATTTTCAGTTCTGAGTGGTGGACACGATCCCTCATAAATATATGTCTGTGAAGCATGTTTCGCGGACGATTTACTGCGCGAAAAACATGCTTTAATAGAGTCGTTGCACTTTCACTTTTTTTTTTTTTTTTTAAACGACACACATTCAAAGTTGACGCACTTTCATTTGTTTGCTCCTGCCTGCACAGTTAACATGGAAACGGCGCCAAGTCTGAATTCTCGTGAGGTGATTACAAAGTGCATTTTCAGCTGTGTATTGTTATCACCTTTTTCCCCGAGCTGATTATTTGCAGTCATACAGCATACTTTAAACAGTCTATTTAAAGCTTTTAATACAGTTTTGCCACTGCTTAGTACACACCGTCCAGTTCAATACATTTTAGGTTGGTCACTTACAGTATGCTGTTTCAGTGGAGCAGAAAGGACGTAAGGACAATCATAATTTAGTCTGGTGAGTGAATTAGAACAAACTTTTACATTTGTTTGATTTTAATGCAGCCATTGTTTGAATGGAATAAGCTGAATGAACGTTTAATGCAATTTTAAGTAGATGCATTCTAACAAAGTTTTATTTTGTTTCAGATGACAGAAAGGCATGCATTGGCAATGTAAGTATTGTATTTTTAACTGTGAAAAAATGATTATAGACTGACAAATGGAAACTATATGCCAGAATTGTTCTGTTTCCTTGTTTGCAACAGGAATTGTTTTTGATTTTTTAAAAATAATTTATTGCCTTAAAAGAGCACTTTTATATTCACACCAATCTTGCTCAACTGACAAGTGCAGATGCACCAGTTAAGTTTAGCAGTCTGTCATGTGGCTTTGCTGAGTATTGTTCTGTAAAAGTATATCATAAAATCATGTGCTCATAACAAGATTGTAAGTTTCATAGCACACTGGACTAAAATACACAAGGAACATAACTGTTTTGTTTTTTACTTATTTTATATTTCAGGTTTGAGTAGATGCACTTGAGAGAAATATAGGCAAACTGATTTTTAAGTTGTATTGCACAGCATTTGCATTGTTTTGTTGTATTTGGAAAGAAAATTTAAATAAAAACAACCCTGTGTATTACTTTTGTGTGCATTTTATTGCACTTAAAAAGATTAGTAGAGAAAACTGACACTAATTAAAAGCATTAAGTGTATTCAACTTAAAATACATATTAGAACAGCTCTTGTCTTTTAAGTAGAGCTCACTCAAGTTTCTTTAAGTATACATTACTTAAAAATTTGAGGGGGGGGGGGGGGTTGAAATCATTCAGAATGAGTTAGTAAGTGATTAATAAACTACTCAAATCAACATTTATATATTATTATTCAGGCATATACTAACAGTTAATCTGTATGTTAATAAATACTTTATTAACTCAACTTCATGCAGTTTTGTGACCTAATCTAAAGTAATAACTATTTATGCTTAATAAATGCCTAATAAATGACAATTAAAGGCCCAATCAAATGAATAATAAATCTTTGCAATCTTATCTAAAAATTAAAAATTACTGTAAAGATGTACTGTAAACATTGCTGAACAACCGGAGTGTCAAAATATAACTAAAATTGGATAAAACAACAACAATATAATAACTTAACAATATATTATGATACAACATTTAAATGTTATTTAGTGATGTTAAAACTGCACAGTAAATTTATTTTACATACGATTGCAAATATTTTATTTTCATTAGATACAGTTTCATTTGTGTAGCTTCAAATAAATTGAAATTAATAAAGCCATTAATATTTTTTTTCTTGTTTAGAATATAACTGAGCATTTAATTTTTATTTATAAAGGATTTATAAAGCATAAATAGTCCTCACTTTAGATTAGGTCATAAAACGGGATGA